>JANAVB010038218.1:6522515-6525015 GCA_029216955.1 Iris pallida | reverse complement strand
ACGACTTGCAACTTTTTGTGTTGTTTTGAGTTATTGTCGTATTGAACCTCACCCCGCACTAGTGTAAAGACCCGAGAAAGTTAGTTTGAGTATTGTGTCACCTCACATTGGTCTCCTATACTAAAGTTACCATTTGGCTAGGTGTCCAGTTAGAAAGTCGTGTTGCACCACTAGTGTCTTAGTGTTTAACTTAGTATAAAAACTAAGTTTATGTGTTATTTCTACGGTGACGAGTTACTAGACATCTATAGCATTTTTATCGCTACTTTGCTTTGCTAAAGGCAAGTACTTAACTGCGAAAACCATGTTAAATGCTGATCCATGGGGGTAGCAAGTTAAATCTTCACATGTTGTATTTACTTTCAGTCACTACCATGCTTAGAACAGTCTTTATATATATCTCTCACAGATTAGAATATGGGTTTATGGGGAAACTGTTAGTAGTATACGTGATCATGTCCCCTTTCCGTACGTACGTACCGAGCAAGGTGACATTTATGTATACCTGTCGTAGGTGCACCAGCTGTATCTATACGTATGTATAGCTATCGCTGTTTACTTATACGGAAGTACATTTTATACTTATGCCACAGTAACATTTTATACCTATTGACGATCACGTACCTGCTACAGTTTTAAACATTACATATACATATGTCTATATGACATATGTGTCCTTGCCATTATAGACTATGAGATCCATGTTTCTAGTTTATTCCTCTTATGTTCATTTCATGTTTCGTATAGTAGTTTGCTAGAAACAGTACTTGCTCCCGTCCTGACAGGATAACGTTGTAGGTATTCTTACTGATGAGGAGTTGCTCTGTGACTCATATTATGGAGTTTGTCGCGAGGACCAGGTTTGTCTACGAGGATGTACCTGCGGAAAAACTCGTCTAGTTGTGCTCGGGATTTAGTGTAGTCATGTATTAGACTACGTTTTGTAACTGAACCTGTATCCAGTTTTATTTCGGACTTGTACTTGGACTTATTATTATATGAGAGAACTTTTGTGTTGGAGCATTTATGACTCTTCTTTACTTATAGAACTGTTAGTACATTTAGTCTTATCTTGTTATCTCTAGAAAACCTTACTGCGATATCTCAAGCGTAGGCTGGACATGACTCGGCCTGACCAACAATTTGGGTAGTGGGTCATGACAACCACCACCATCATCATTTATTAAGCCAACACTCTTTCTCTCTCCTCATTTACTCTTCTTCTCCACCATTACTCTCACCTACCGGAGAGCTTAGGCAAGTGCAACTTGCTTCATGGAGGAACTCAAGTTTTTATTGTTCTATTGTCTTCTCCACGAGATTCTAAGACACTTTAGTATTAGCATTTTTAATTTCCATGGCTCATTGCTTGTAGATCTGAGTTTATTTCATTTTGGATTTCTTGGGTTTGATATATTTAATCTTATATTATCAAGTTTTGATGGTTCATATTGTAGAGAATTTTATTCTGCCCCATTTTGACCTATGAAAGTTCGAATTTGGACTCTGGATGAAGGATCTATGGAGCTTGAGAGCCATGACTTGTTGGTTCTTCTTCTCGGAATAATGGAAAAGAGAACAGTTCTCGCGACCGCATGTTCCTTGCTGCATGAACTTAGCCACATGATCTTTTTATGCGACAAGTTTCCTTCCTGGCCGCATAAGCCTTGCTGCATGACTTGGTCGCATGGCCTATGCGCTTGAAACTACTTCCAGCCGCATGAAGCTTTGATCTATGGCCGCATGAGACTTAACCCTGCCGCATGAACCATGAACTGTTCTCCAGCCGCATAAGGACCCGAGTCCTTCCAGCCGTATGGGACCCAATTCTTTCCTGGCCGCATAGGCCAGTGATTCTCCTGCCGCATAAAATTCCAGCCGCATATGCCCCATCCATTCCCAGCCATATAGGCCTGAACTCCCTGGCCGCATAAGGCCCATTCCCTGGCCACATGGAACGCAGTGGTTCTCAGCCGCATGAGGCCCTTCCCTTCCCTGAGCCGTATGCGATCCCCTTTATTGGCCGCATGGGATCCTGTGATCCTGAGCCGCATATGCCGCATGCGCCCTGGACTCCCTTCCAGCCGCATGAGCTATGTGCCCTGTGCCACATTGAACCCGAGTCCTCTGGCTGCATAAACTCATTTTCCTGAGCCGCTTGACTCCTCTCCCGCCTTGCCCTTGTTATTTTAATTATTTTTATTATACCCATGTCTGGTAACTCTCAGTATAACTTGGGTCTCTTGATAGAATATTTGTACTATATAATTGGCACATGTTCCCTGAACACGACAGTGATCCGTAGTGGTGCACTCTTGACAAGTAACATGACATGATAGTGGCCCGCCGTGGCGCACTCTTGACAAGAAAACCTGACATGATATACCTTGATATGCTATTGCGACGGCTAACATGACATGACAAGTATAAATAACCTGGACACCGTGGGCGATTGTGCTTGTAAAAATAAACCAGTCTTGTCTTGCATCATATTTAGGAT
>JANAVB010038218.1:6235015-6517515 GCA_029216955.1 Iris pallida | reverse complement strand
TGGTGGCCCATGCAGGTCAAGATAAATTGTTTGGTTACTTTACCGTACCAAGCAAGCCTGCATATAAGATTAGAGTCTAGGATCTCATCCACATACTTGACCTCTTTCCTCGATTCCATATTCGACCGGACTCATCGATTGCATCTTGCTTGATTCTTTCTATCGTTATTCTTATCTTCACTTCGTGCTTGCTAGAGATTGACCCTACTAGTTAGATGTCCCAAACACCCTTAGCTTAATTTTTTTAAGTTGGGTAGAATACCCCACGACCTGACACACCCTTGACCATTAAGGAGAATACAAATAGTATTATCTAGACCATAGAGACTAGAGAAATTTAACCCATTTGGTCAACCAAACCTTGGTCAATAAACCGTAGAATGATGGTATAGGAATAAACAAGACTTAGATCCTTATGACTCTTAGACTATTCATATTTGTTTTTTTCATCTACTATCGGGCATATGTTCTACTATCTAGACTAATGATGCTAATATAGCCTAGTATTTGCAAGCTAATTCTTTATCGAGCTTGATCAAGACATATGATATTGAGCGTCCGCTCACTAACATATTGTCTAATCAGAACTGGTGCATGATGGTCTGATCAACCGAGTGCACTTTGGTTCACTTTTGTCTATTATTCTACGTGGATGGAACATAGTTAAACTTACCCTTAGAATTCCATCCACAACTGCCTTGACGACTCTTTTGAAATTTATACGGCCGCCTTTGAACCACGTATTCGTATTCGATAACGCCTCCTTCGAACTCTATATTGCTTTCGCCTTCACCTATTTTAGAAGGACGAAGGCGTTGTACTAGAACTCCCTCTAGCCTTCCTATCGAATATGACCATTCTCACTCGCTGTTACTATATCTTCATCCTAAACCACTCATCCTTTTCTTTGCCCTATATTCGCTATCATGAACCTTCCAAATCACTTAATTTAGGCATGAACCTAATCGACCTCTTATTCGTGCCTCAACCTACTCTCAAGAACCCATATATACTAGGTCTCTAACTTATTTCCCTTGCTCATTCTCTATTGCATGATACTCTTGATTTAACTTTAAACCCTTAATCTTCTACTCGTGCCTTAACTCGCGACCCTCGTAACCATATCCGTGTTCAATTCTATGATTTAGATCATGATTTCTTACGACATGATTTTGTGGAAACATTGTCGTTATTTGTTCCCCATTGATACCCCCTTGTGTCTTCTCACCCCTACTAATTTTTAATTTCGAGGACGAAATTCTTTTAAGTTGGGTAGGATGTAAAACCCCAAAATTTCTACTATATTTTTTTAAAAATAAATTTGGTATCGATTTATTTATTTATTTTATTTTGTATTTATACGTCGCGTATTGTACATTGCGCGCAAATTACGTTTACTCGTGATTGCTCGACGAGTACGAATATGTGCGAGCATATATATTTTTGAAAAAACATTTTTTTTTCAAAATAATATATACAATAATTTTTCTTGCCATCGAATCAAAAATTTCAAGTTATCATTTTATTTATAAATGGCCTTCATTTATATATTTATAAATAATAACGATATTTTCTCTTTATTAAATATAAAATACTAGAATGTATAGTTACCAAAATATTATTTAACCTATTTATTAAAAGGCATTGTGAAGTTGTTCTATTAATATTAAATATTTAACTTAAATTTTTGAAATTAATTATTAGTATAATTTTAGTGTTCATAAAATATATTTTTAAAATGGTAGATATTTGTTTAAATTAATTTTGATGATATACAAATTTGAATTTGTGGATTTAGTATCTAATGCAAAGGTAGATTTATTTATATTTAAAATTTGATTGAATTTGTATTTGATTTGGATTTGTTTTAAAATTTATTTGAATTAATAGTGATTATCAAAGGGAGTTTTAAACTAATCCTAATCCTTATCCAACTGGGAATTCCCACATCCTATAAATAGACAGGCACTCCTCCACATTATTTTCTCCACATTATTCCTCCACAAATTCCATAACCATCAACGTCATCGTGCGTGCACCGTGTCTGTGCCATATATTTTCTTCCACTATTCTTGTTTACAATTACATTCATTTCTCCTTGCCCAACTCCCCGACCCCGGTCGTTTCCACCACCGTCGACCCCACCGTCTGTAGTCCTGTCCAGCCACCAAACCACCTAGCCACAGTTCCCTTCCCCCTCGACGGCCCATCTCCGACCCAGCCGTTTCCTCGGTACCACCCGTCAACACCACCACCCGACCCGTCCACCACACCCGAACAACCGAGCACCACCACCATACGAACCATCACAACCACTACAAATACCGCCATCACCATGGCAGAACCCACACCGCCACCGCCACCACTCCTCCGGCCAACAACTGCCCCTAGCCACGACAACACCGCCGCCACCAAAAACACCATCACCAGAAACCACAAAGAAAAGAAAAAGGAATTAAACACACACACACCCCCTTACCTGACCGCCAGTCGTCAGCCCTAGTACAACAGAGACCCCCGCAGTATGCCCAGGTCCCAGCCTCCGAGGCCATTGCCGCCTCAGGCACAAGTCTTCCAGCAGCAGAGACCCCCGCAGTATGCCCAGGTCCAAGCTCAGATTCAGAACCGGTAGAGAGGTTCCTAGCATGATGTCTTCCCTCTTTCTCATGCCTTCAAATTCCTTGCTTGCATGATTGATTGTTTGATTGATTGCTTAGTAAAGCTTGTCCTTGACTCTCTAGCCTCTTGATTAAATTATGAGAACGGAATTCTTTTAAGATGGATAGAGTTGTAATGTCCGTGGTTCGTATTACGTATTTTGTATACGTGTACGGAATCCCGACCTGTAGTTAGACTTATCATGCTTGTCTTGATCCTGGTTTAGCTTATTTTGGGCTCATCCTGGTGTAGCTTGGCTTGATTTTGTTTGGTTGAGTTCGGTTGGGTTTGGGTTAGCATGAACCCCTACCTACCACCACCATCATTATTTATTAACCCAACACTCTTTCTCTCTCCTTATTCACTCTTCTTCTTTCTCACCATTACTCTCCACCTACCAGGAGAGCTTAGGCAAGTGCAACTTGCTTTATGGAGGAACTCAAGTTTTATTGTTCCACTGTCTTCTCTACGAGATTCTAAGACACTTTAGTACTTAGCATTTTTAATTTTCATGGCTCATTACTTGTAGATCTGCGTTTATTTTATTTTCGAATTCCTTGGGTTTTGATCTATTTAATCTTGTTATTATCAAGTTCTGATGGTTCCATGTTGTTGAGAATTTCATTATGCCCTATTTTGACCTATGGAAGTTCGGATTTGGACTCTGGATGAAGGATCTATGGAGCTTGAGAGCCATGGCTTGCATGGTTCTTCTTCTCGGAATAATGGAGAAGAAGAACAGTTCTCAACCGCATGTTCCTTGCTGCATGAACTTAGCCGCATGATCTTTTATGCGACAAGTTTCCTTCCTGGCCGCATAAGCCTTGCTGCATGACTTGGCCGCATGGCCTATGCCGCTGAAACTTACTCCCAGCTGCATGAAGCTTTGATCTATTGGCCGCATGAGACTTAACCCTGGCCGCATGAACCATGAACTGTTCTCCAGCCGCATAAGGACCCGAGTCCTTCCAGCCACATGGGACCCAATTCTTCCCTGGCCGCATAGGCCAGTGATTCTCCTGCCGCATAAAATTCCAGCCGCATATGCCCCATCCATTCCCAGTCGTATAGGCCTGAACTCCCTGGCCGCATTAGACCCATTCCCTGGCCGCATGGAACCCAGTGGTTCTCAGCCGCAAGAGGCCCTTCCATTCCCTGAGCCGCATGTGCTTCCCTTTATTGGCCGCATGGGACCCTGTGATCCTGAGTCGCATATGCCGCATGCGCCCTGGACTCCCTTCCAGCCGCATGAGCCATGTGCCCTGTGCCGTATTGAACCCGAGTCCTCTGGCCGCATAAACTTATTTTCCTGAGCCGCTTGACTCCTTCCCCTGCCTTGTCCTTGTTATTTTAATTATTTTTATTATACTCATGTCTGGTAACTCTCAGTATAACTTGGGTCTCTTGATAGAATGCTTTTACTATGTAATTGGCACATGTTCCCTGAACATGACAGTGACCTGTAGTGGTGCACTCTTGATAAGTAACATGATATGATAGTGGCCCGCCGTGGCGCACTCTTGACAAGAAAACCTGACATGATATACCTTGATATGCTGTTGCGACGGCTAACATGACATGACAAGTATAAATAACCTTGACACCGTGGGCGATTGTGCTTGTACAAATGAACCAGTCTAGTCTTGCATCATGTTTAGGATGTGACTCCTGAGTACCACGGTCAGGGATACCTACTGAAATTGACTAAGGCTAATAACTAGAACAACACAGTAGTCATGAAGAGATTTTCCAGCTACAGGCAATCCCGTTACCTGGGCGCGCTTGTGGATTTGTAGTCTGCCGACGAGTAGGGCACATTTCCAGCACACTGTCATGTGTTGCACCCCCCTCTTGAACAAATATTCGACCTGGGTAACCTGGATGGTCTATAGGGCTTGTGGCTGTTGGAATAATCTCGCTGCATCTTGTTAGTAACTAGGCCTGTGATAACCCTAGTTAGTTAAAGTATCAAGCCGTACTTATTGCTTGGCCGTGATTGATTGGATGAGGTATAATCAGTCTAGACTTGTCTTGATCCTGTACAAGATTGTTACATGACCTGATTTTCTTATATTATCTTGCCGATAAATGGTGGGAAACCAAGTTCCGTTCAGATGAAGGGTTACAATCCCGGTCCTTGTTTGGTTTACGGGTTGTAACATGGTTATCCGAATAGTTCCATGGTTATCTCGTCGTATATGATCCTAATTTTTTTTCCATATTTCCAGTTCTACTACTTATTATTATTTTTGTGCTAATTGCTGGTTTTAGTTCCTAAGTGAAGCCTCCTTGTGGCACTTGCTCTTTCTGGGATCTGACCCACCTGGTTTTGTATGGCCAGATTTCGGAGCAGCTCCAGAGGATCTACCGACTTTCCAGCCAGATGGTGATCACTAGACGGAATCTTGGCAACGAGTGGATTTATTTTGGCTCTCCCACTCTATTGTAAAAATATTCTTTTGAGGCGTTTAGCCGACGAGCACGTGTTAGCTCGTATTGTATACCTTATTACTGTCTGCCTACGGACTGTAACATGATTGACAGATCCTAGGGTTGATCATGTATGACTAAACTCTTGCTAGTCCTCACATTTTGTAACGACTAGCTTCATGATCAGCTGAATATGTAATGTTTGGGACGCCTTACTATTGTATATTTGGTGATCTTACATCTTGTAACTTTACTTGCTTGCTTGTGATTGAGACACTAGGCTTGTTCATGACCATAAGAGACTGATGGCTTGTAGTTAAACCCTCATATATCTAGACAGCCGTGACCGTATGGTGGGATGGATTCTATTTCATTATACGTAGCTGGCTATGTTCGCCCCCGCTCTCCAGTATTCTGGTTCTGGGGCGTGACAACCGGACCTCCGCGGACCCGGCACTGCTTCGACCGTCCCCTCTACTGTGAGTCCCCCGTCCTCACCTCCTTCCTCATTTTCCCCTACATCTGGAAGGGGGGTTACAGGAGAAGACGAGGGTGGCGGCGACGCCGAGGAAGCCGAAGAATGGGACGGAGGAAGGAGGCGGCGGCTGGAGGAATGAGGAGTGTCACGACCCGCACCCTAGAGTTAGGGCACGAGAACGTAACAACGCCCAGCCTACGCCGCAGTGTCGGCGGTAGAACGATGTCCTAGGTCTCATGCATCTAACAGTATAAGGCTAAGCAGTTTATACTCCCCGAATGGGGGTGACATAGCAGAATGTAAACTCAATCACATCTAAGGTAGAGCATAATAGAAGATAGATAAAACATGAAATCCAAAAGAGATACAGGAGATAGAAGTCTAAGTGTCTAAGATACATAAATCCAGAAGTACATCTCAAAACTCAAATACAGTAATCCATAAAGTAAATACAACTCCCGACAAAATGAAATAACTATCTAAACAACCTCTACTGTGTCTCCTCTAGGCTAGCAGGCAATCCCAGGCTATCTGTAAAAATTATCAACAGGTCCAGTCAGGACATGAGCGAGCACAATACATCTCATGCAGTTCATATCATGTCAGGAAATATAAAGCAGGCAATAGAATAAGATACATGAAACGCTGTAAGAAGATGTACATGAAAACATGAGAGATATTTGATAACTGGAAATATATACATGATAAGTAAGAACTGTAAGTGACTAGTGATTTAGAGTACGAGATGGCATGTAATTGGCTTAGGTTGAACATGATGTACATGAGTGAACATGTAGGACATCAGCCAATAAGGCTGTGTTGTACATGATAAAACATGAAAAGTAACAGAGTGAACATGATGGGTAAATCACATGACCATTTATACTCACCCCTACCCACAATCAATACACAAGGATCTATTCAAGTTACGTTACGGACATGATGATTTGGTTATACAAGAAACACATGAGGAAACATGAGCGTACATGAAAGAACACGAGAGTACATGAACGTACATGTAAGAACATGAGAGAACATGAGTGTACATGAATAACGCAGAAGCAAGAAATACATGATGTACATGAAACACATGTCATAAAGTATCCGATGCGCCCGCTAAGGAGGATAACATCCCAAGAAGAGATCCATATAGTACCATTCCGTGATGATAACGTGACAGCATCAAGTAAAAGTAATCTAGAGCGAGAATATAAGTCGTGACAAGTATGAAACGATCAGAGAATGTACTCGCCTGATATCTGAATGTCCAAGGTAAAGATACTGTCCGAAGAGAGGTGTCTGGCTCCTAATTAGAACAGCACAAGTCACAACATGTCCAGAAGGGTAATATAAAGCACTACAATGCATTCTACATGAATCTAGGTCAAACTAGGCCAAAGTCAACCCTTGGTCAACTCTGGTCAACTGTACTAGTCAAACTAGGTCATGTCCTAACCCAGCAAGTCTTACTAGGCCTAACCAAGACTATCCTAGCAAGCACACATCAATACAAGGCTATACAAGCCAACATACACCCAACTCTATATAGCATGCAATTATTCAATACTCAAATAGGCAAGAATTCACATTAGATATATACTAGGTAATCTATTACTTTAAGCTATATATGTCTACACATATATACACATGCATATATTGGTATTCAACATTAGGTCTATAATCATGGCATTTCAAATGGTTATATAAACTTATATATTACGACACAATATGCTAACATATATATAATATACATATATAGCTAAGTTAACTATATTCATAAATACTTATTTAAGAGGCTATGTGTGTGTATGTGAACATGGCAAAGGGGCAAGTGAGGGTTAAATGGGCATATATAGTGTATACATATCAAAGAGTGTCAAAGTATAAGTGAACAATGTGTCAAGTGTGATAGTGTCAACATAGTGTAAGGGGGGTACATGAGGTAATATAGGATTTGTGTTAACATAGAACATTACATCTCATTAACTTGTATATTGCATACATTACATCTATTATTACATTACATTCATGCTTGCATTCATTCATTATTCTCTTGCACCACTATATGCACCATACATTACATACTATGGAACCTACATATTCATTACAAGTCATACTTATACATGCTTACATTAGATAGGATACTTACACCTCATACATTATTTATTTAACCATTTACTCATGCTTGCATTCTCTATTTAATTACATAATGTATATACATTAACATGGATTAAAATCAAATAGAACATTATATTACTCACAAGGGTGCACAAAATGCATATGTCGAATAGTAACTCCTACTAATAATCAATACTGTACCATCTCAGCATGAATTAAAATTTAGGATTAAAGTATGTTATAGATCTATGTGTTAGCTTTCCGAAACTTCAAACGGATTGCATTTTTGTTTCCGGAAACTCCCGGAATCGCGAAAACACCGAGAACGCATTTGTCTTTCGTACAGCTGACACTCAAATAATTCTCCAAAAAGTTACAGAAAGAATTAGGCCTATTAATATATGTTTTTGGAAATCTAACTTCAATACGCTTCTTTTAAAAAAACGGGAGATTAAACCGAGCTTTGATTTAGAAGTTATGATATTTCTAAGTTAGGGCTGAAATTAAAAACGTGGATAAAAATCATGACGGATTTAGATAGTTTGAGCCAAAAGAATACACAATATATATCCTAATTATCCACAACAATAATAGCAATAATAATATGAGGAACCACACTCACAAACTTGATTATATAATCATCATGAACCATTTATTACATATATAAATATAGATACACTCTCATTACAATATATATATAAATCTATATATGTAATATGAACACATCCACAACACAAAGGACACTCCTATGACCTACAAATGGACACAAAATGGACACAAATGGAGATACAACCATGGGGGTCATTCCTATGGGTTCAAAATAGACCTATATGCATGAGGAAATGAAAAGGAGAAGGGATTTATACCTTCCAGTAGATCGAATCGAAGAAAAACCTTCCCGGAGCGACACCGACACGTAGAGATTCCAAAAGGACACGAACGAGCTCCGAATCCTCCCAAACTTGGGTAGCTTCCTCCTTGGCTAGAATGGAGAAGGAAAGAAGAAGATTTGGTGGTGAAATGGAAGGATTTGGTGGAGAAATTGCTAGGGATTGCTCTCTAGGAATTTGGAGAAGAACAAGAGAGAGAAAAATAGATGGATAATGACAAATGGGAGGCTCAACCCTATCCTTATTGTGGCTGGCCATAAAGGTGGTTTTGTCCTATTAGGAAAAGTCCAAAAGCCCCTACTAACCTATTCTATGAGTATTAGGAAAGGGCTAATTGGTTGGGGCTAAATTAGTCATTCTAAAGTCTCTAATCACACTAACCTTATCCATAATAATTAGTCTAACCTCTAACTAAAATATTTCTATCATGTGGACTAAAATTAATATCATGTGGGCCATGCCTAACTAGTTTGTGGGTCCCACTAGAGTCAAACTACCCCCCGGGTCCCCGTTTCAAGTCGGATTGAGTTGAAATTCGAACCCGACTCAAATAACCCCAAAATAATATCATAAATAATAAAATAATATCAAAATAATTCAAAGAGGTCAAATGCAAAAATATCCTTAGGCCAAAAATGACATTAAAATATCATAATCACATGGTTAGGCTCTAGGTCAAACAGTCTCTAGGGTTTCACTAGCAAAACGTCAAAACCACAAGTCATTGATTTAAATAATTTTAAAATGATTTAAAATCACCAAAAATCATATCATGAATTAAATATCATTATTAAAATAATTATAAACACGAAATTTCAAAATTACCCTCATTTGGGAAACTGGGTGCTACAACTCTACCCACCTTAGAAAAATTTTGTCCTCGAAATTAAAATGTCCATACTCCCTCTAGGTCAAACCCCCACAATCAAAGTCCCAGATTAAAACAAATCATGTGATCAAAAGGATGACATACAGGATCATGGCATACGGTGGTAGTGAAAGTCTCATCTAGGTATACTAGTCATGCTAGCCGAAATGGTCATAGGGTATCAAAACATACAAGCAATCTAGGGTGCTAAACTAGAGAAGTTACAGAAACAACAAACCATCAAAACTGTAAGGCGGTCTACCATCCTATATGAAACTGGTACTTATCAAAACAAAATAAAGGCAACTACCAATTATCTGAAAAAGGGTACAGAAAATCAAATTCAAAATTAAGGAATTGAAAATCACTTGCATTGAAATCCAAATCACAATATATATATACAGAGAGAGCGTTAGAGAGGAAAAACTAGCATTATGTAATGTTATGTGGTTTGTGTGTGTATGGGTGTATGTGAAATATACATGAAATTGTATATGAGCTATCCTGTTACACTACTCATGGCATATGGGTTAACAACCTACAATACACAACCTATTTAATCATAACATGCATGGCTAACCATAAACATCTATAAGAGGTAGAGATTTAGTTATGTATATACATATATTATAACATGTATGCCTAAGCTCTATATATATCTATACAAGTATGTGATCATAACATAGAGAGGAAAGGTTAGGTTACATGACAGCGTATACTAAGTTAGGGTGTGTGTGTGTCCTTGTACAGGGTTATAGCTTAGTATTGAAAGGTTAAACCCAGTTTTAGTTCAGCATTTACATACAAAATCTGAAAATAAGCTAACATTTAAACCAGTGTAATATTAACATAATACAGTGTGAAACCCAGTTTCTGTAGTTAGATTTTTAATAGAATTTTTGGTGTAATTAAATTAAAACGTTTTCAAATTATTACTACTATTATAATTATTAAATATCTTTGAATGAAAAGTGATTTCGAAATTATTAATCAACTTGGACTTTTGTATGTTTGGACCCAGACCCGCGTTCGAGCCTGAGCCCAAACCCAAACTCCATTCCTTCCTCTTTGACTTGGTTTAAAAAAAAAATATAACTTACGGTTGGGAACTGGTCCAATGGACCAGTAAGTTCCCTGGAGATTTGGTATACTCTCTTTTCCGATATTTCCTCATCACCACACGTGATCCCAACGTTCTCATCCATCCCCCTTATTTGTTCCCACAACTCCCCCACGTTTTACTCTCAACAGAACCACTTCTTTCACTCTAACTCTTCTCTCTCTCTCTTACATTCTTATTCCTGTGGAGAAGAATCTCTCTCAAACCCATTTCCTATTCTTCAAACCCATCTCCCTCTCCCCTGTGGAGATCCCTTCCCCGAGGGTTTACCCAAACCCGAGCTCCCTTCTCCGGCCATCCGCCGCCTCCGAGCTCGCCCCGCCTCCCGCGCGCGACGCCGCCGGCGACCCCCTCCGCCGTCCAGCGCCAGATCCCGCGCCCCGCGTCTCCGGCGAGTGTCTCCGGCCGTGCGCCCCTCTCCGCGCGCGCGGATCCTTCCCGCGCTGTCCCGAGCTCCGGCACCCTCGTTTCCCCGCGAGCCCCGCTGTCCAGATCCGTCCGTCGCTGACTCCGACAGCGCACTCCAGCGCTATTTCCGGCGCGCGCTGTGCTATCCAGCACCCTATCCGTGGATTTCCCGCTGTCCGTGGACTTTCCCGCGGTTCGGATCTTCGTCCTGCTGCCGACTTAGTTCGGATTCCTTTCCCGAGTTTTTCCCGCGGCTCCCCGCCAACGGAAACTGGTAATTTCTGTTAATCAGAGTAGTTCGTCCCTCCCGTGAGTCGATGATGATAGATCGGTCCCCCGGTTCCCTCTCGGGAATCCGGATAGCTGCGTTATAATTTTCGTTTAGCTGCGTTAGTTTGATTTCCTGTGTTTTTACTTGCTGGGTTGGTGTGAATTGGTTGATATTGGATCCCCGGACTTTTCGGGAATTATTTCTGTGGTGTGGAAATTATTTTGGTGGATTTATGTGGATGATTTGGGTTGGAAATTATTTGCAGGAATTTGTGGGCGCGCTTTCCAGTTTTGGGTTTGTCCCGGAATAGAGGAAGTGCTGCCCAAATTTTTACAAATTATATTTTTAATTGATTTCAAAACTGGCTTTCGAAAATGATTTACTAAAAACCGATTTTCGGGCGACGACCGTACCAGTCTGTGGGCCCCGGCGAAATGCAAACGCACCGGTCCGACCGGACGTTGAGGCATAAACCAAAATTTGAGGAATGGACCGAGTCTGAGACTCCTAGCTTCTTTTTTATTATTTTTAATTTAGACTATTTATATTAGATATTTATTTTCTTGCACTTTATTTAATTTCAGTCATTTTCTTTTATTTATTGTAAAAGGAAATTTGTATCGGGCATAAGCCCACCATAGGACCAGTAGCTGTGCCCATGTATTTGTGTAGCGTAGCTATTTTCTTTTCTTTTTCTGGTGGATGTGATTTGGGTGGATTTTGGATTGATTGCATATTCGTAGTTTAGGACGTAACTTACGGGTTAATTACGAGTTTAGCTAAAATAAATAAAATAATATTAATTCACGGTTTGTCACAAAAGGAAACTGTATTTTTATATACATATTATTTAACGCAAAGTTTTCCAAATTGTATTTGATTCTCGTGATTTTCCAAATAAAACCAAATAACCGACTTAATCAACGCACGTAGTTGCGACGTAACCGTTAGCTGTAGATTAAAACAACTTAAAACTTGACTAGGACATGACTACTAGAGATTGTAACTAGCACACCTAGTCTGGTTATTCAGGAATCTAAGTCGAGTTCTCAATTGTAGGAACTCGAAGTTACAACTGACGTTCTTCCTCGGTACCGCCTCGTCCTTCCAGTCAATCTAATACAAGGCAAGTTACGATTTGTGTATTCCTGTATTTTATTTAGTAAAGTTAAGATGTATGTTAAACCACACTGCTGGCACGGAACTCTACCGACTGTTACTGTTACTGAATCTGGGACTGGGGGAATAGTGTAAACGTTTATGACCAAAGCCCCTACTGAACTGACTGTGTTAGCTTACCCCTCACACACACGGGGATAAGCCATATCGTATCGCTAGGATACTACTGTTTAACCCAAGCCGGTCATAGACGTTTGCATATTCAAAACACACTGAACTGTTTTAAACTGCTGAAAATATTATTTCAACTGTTTATCCTGCACTTTCCAATTACTATTTAAGATATGAGATGCATATTTCGTTCTTGCTCCCTCCTGACTGGAGACAACATTTTAGGTAACACTGAGGATGACGAGCTATACTATAATAGCTACTATGACCCGGTTCTCTTCCCTGCGACGGTACCGGAGCCTTTTCCGGAGGATGCTGAACCTGGAACACTGAACCTGATGCTTAGATAGTTTCCCTTTTTCTGCATTTTTCTTTTATTTGGAGTTTGTAGTTTTATTTCCAGCATTTTCCTTCCAGTTGTATTTTTGAATATTTTATCAAATAAAGTTTAAATTCCGAATAGAACAGTTGTGACAAATGTACTTGTGTTGTTGTGAATACCTGCAATGGAACAGCTTACTGCCGCCGTCTCACCACGGTGCAGGCTGGGCATGATCCGACTAGACCCAGAATATTGGGATCGGGTCGTGACATGTTTTCAGTGGTGGCCCATGCAGGTCTCACAACAAACAACAACCTAGGAAAACATACCTAGAAACAATTAGAACACTAGAACATTGATTTGTCACGACATAGGACGGATTATATAAATAAATATTTTTGCTTGATTATAGACCGGTAGGCTACCTTGCTTATGTGTGTGCGTCCTAAACCTTCCAGAGAATGACCGTTGACCAAATCCTGCTGGCGATGAGGTGTTATCTCCGGATGATACCCCATCTCCTCAACCAAGCCCAGGGTTTTTCTCCCGCGGCTGTTTGACCGTCCGCATAGTGCATCCAGTGAAGTTTTCCCTACACTGGCGATTCCTACCTCATCTCGAACTGAATTGTATTTCCCTGGTGGATTATTCATTTTGTTGCTCCACCAGTACCAGCAATCATCTTCCAAATGGTTGTTTTTTTCATGGAGTTCCAGAAAGCTCAAGATGAAGCCCAGCAGGAACATATCACGAGAGAAGACATGAAGAACGTCATGATGTAGCCTTAGTTATCCCCAACCAAGTTAGAGCAGAACTTTTGTCCTAGGAAGGATACCTCTGAATCTAGAAGATATTTGGGTCCTATCAAGTACTCTACTTTTCGGCAGCCTTGTCGTAAGAAGCTATGGGCTTGTAACTATTGCAATAGGCCTGGTCATCAGGTCGATAGTTGCCGCAAGAGATTGGGACAATGTTTGGCATGTGGATCTGCTGAACATCGGGTAAAGGACTGTCCCTTATCTTTCCATCAAACCAGAGCTCATATCCCAGCAACATCTGTTAGGCCACAACCTAGGGACCCTCTTCCTATCCAGCAGACCCTGCCCCTTACAATAAGGCATGATGCATACTCGAGGTTCATAGAAAGGGAAGCAGTTGGAGACTGCTCATACAGAACCATGAAGAATAGTACCTAGAACCGCAGAATAGCATCATCTTTTTGGAAGTTGTAACAGGATGTCCTTAGATCAATCATAAGAGTTTTGCTGTAATTCTCCCCATGAATAGAAATTTTAGTTACACCCTTACGGCAGATGTTTTCCCTGATAGTCTCCCCGGATTATCCCAGATCTAGACATAGGATTCACCCTTGACTTAGTCCCTGGCTCTTTCCCTATTTCTAAAGGATGGTACAGAGTCAACCCGAAGGTGGCCAAGAAGATGAAGGATCAGATCAATGAAGGCTCTAGGATTTATCAGAGTGGAACCTTACCTTAGGGAGTATCTATCTTGTTTGTGCCCCAGAAGGATGGAACAAACGGATGTGCATCAATTACCAAACACTAAAGAACAAGTACTTTCTGCCCGGATCGAGGATCTGTTTGATCTGGTTGTGTGGAGTTAAGGTGTTTCGAAGTTTGACTTAAGATTTGACTACCATCAAATCAAAGTCAGGAAAGAGGACATTTTCAAGACGGCGTTCAAACACCAAGTATGGGTAGTTTTCTGTGGTCATGACGTTAGACTGGCAAATGCTTCTGCTGTGTTCATGAATCTCATGAACAGAGATTTTTATGAGTATTTGAATCGGTTTATCTTCTCCATAGATAACATTCTGATATATTTGAAGACTGAAGAAGAGCATGAAGAACACCTAAGGAAGTTTTGGAAACTTTGAGGAAAGAAATTCTATGGTAAGTTATCTGAATGTGGATTCTTGATAAGGTAGACTTTTGGCCATGTTGTCAAGAGAAGAAATTTCGATGGAAGATAGCTGTTGTTGAAGAGTGATATACCCCAAGTTCAATTCGGAAGATTTTTGAACTTGGCCGGCTACTATCAGAAGTTCGTGAAGGATTTCGTCAAGATTGCTGAGCCAATGACGAAGCTCACTTGGAAGAATGAAGAGTTCATCTGAACGAAAAGTTTGCCAGACGGCACTGAGGAGCTGAAGAAGAGACTTACCACTACACCAATCCTTGCGCTACCCGCAGGAACCGATGGGTTCTCAATTTACAGTAATGCCTCTGGAAATAGACTGGGTTGCGTTCTTCAACAACATGGGAAAGTATCGCTTACACATGTAGGCAACTACAGACTCATGAGAAGAATCATCCCACACCTAATTTGAATTGCTGCAATCATCTTTACTTTGAAGCTTTGGAAGCATGATTTTTATGGAAAGGGAGTGAAATATATATACGGACTACAAAAGTCTGAAATATGTCTTCACTCAGAAAGGGCTGAATGTTAGACTAAGAAGATGGCTGAAGCAGATGAAGGATTTCGATATCAATCTGCAGCACCATTCAGGTAAGGCTAATGTGGTCGCTGATGCACTTGGTCGATACTGATAGCGAAGTTCTTAACCAAGGAGTGGCACCTACTAGAAGACGTCGAGAAGCTTGGACTGGAGAGTATACTACCTGGAGATAGAAGGACGGAGCTGGATGCTGATTCAGGATTGATGAAGTTCGAGGCTGATGGACAAAATCAAGAGGACGTAGTTTCAAAACGAGGCACTTTGCAGGCTTAGAGATCAAGTGTTGGCAGGAACACTTGAGGGTTTCTAAATTGATCAGCAGTGGAACTTTGAAGAATGGTACGAGACATTGCGTATCGGCTGACAAACGGAGGAACGAGTTGATGAAAGAAGTGCAACAGTCGCAGTATTCCATATATTCAGGAGCTAATAAGATGTATCGGAATATGCCTATATTGATTGGTGCTATGGAATGAAGAAGGACAATTCCAGGTATGGGATTAGATGTGAATTTGTCAACATGAGGAATTTAGCAAGAGAACAACAAGTTTGATACAGCCGCTGGACAATTCGGAGTAAAAGTAGAAGCATATAACAATGAACTTTGAGTAAGGATTGCCTTGATTCCAAGGAGGGAAGAATACTATTTGGATTGTCGTGGACCGACTGACTAAGTCAGCACACTTTATTCCCTTCCAAGTTGGTTTATCCACTAAGAAGTTGGCAGCATTGCACGAGAAGCACATCTACCGGATTCATGGAGTACCGCGGGACGAGCAAGCAGAGAGGTCAATCCAGACGCCTGAAGATGTATCGAGATTTTGCGTCTCGGAATTTGGTAGGTCTTGGGGAGACCAAATTGCTTTTGGTGAAGTTTTCTCCTACCAGAGGAACAATCAGTTTTGACGGAGCTGGAAATTGAGGCCAGGTACATCAGGCCATTTGAAGTTTAAGACGAGTTGGAAGTAGCGTACCAGTTAGCTCTACCGGCTAATCTTGAGGGTGTGCAATGTCTTCTACGTCACAGCTCAGACACTACATTTCGGATCCGAGTCACATTTTGGATAATTCAGAGCTGAAGATTGGAATCAACCTTTCAGTACCAGAGAAACCAGTTGCAAGTCTAGTCAGAGATGAGAAGAAATCAGAATTTAGCCATCACTCAAACTCCTATTCCTTATTCTTTCTTTTTCCCGTTCTAAATTTGACTAATGCTGCTAAGTTAGCCTAGTTTTGCAAGCTATCTTTTTAAATCAAGCTTGATCATGACGATATTTTATTGGGTGCACCCACTAATATATTGTCTAATCAGGACCGGTGCATGATGGTCTGATCAACCTCGTGTACTTTGGTTCGCTCTTTGTATTCTTTCTGCATGGATGTCACCATAAATGAAACTTGTCTCTAAACCGTCTCATCCATGACTGCCTTGGAAATCCTTATGGTTGGACCTGAGTTACGGGCGCAGTGCCCGTACATGGTTGTCTTTCCTAACCTTACTTTAATTTCGAGGACGAAATTTTCTAAGGAGGGAAGATTGTGAAACCCAGTTTCTGTAGTTAGATTTTTAATAGAATTTTTGGTGTAATTAAATTAAAACGTTTTCAAATTATTACTACTATTATAATTATTAAATATCTTTGAATGAAAAGTGATTTCGAAATTATTAATCAACTTGGACTTTTGTATGTTTGGACCCAGACCCGCGTTCGAGCCTGAGCCCAAACCCAAACTCCATTTCTTCCTCTTTGACTTGGTTTAAAAAAAAAAATATAACTTACGGTTGGGAACTGGTCCAATGGACCAGTAAGTTCCCTGGAGATTTGGTATACTCTCTTTTCCGATATTTCCTCATCACCACACGTGATCCCAACGTTCTCATCCATCCCCCTTATTTGTTCCCACAACTCCCCCACGTTTTACTCTCAACAGAACCACTTCTTTCACTCTAACTCTTCTCTCTCTCTCTTACGTTCTTATTCCTGTGGAGAAGAATCTCTCTCAAACCCATTTCCTATTCTTCAAACCCATCTCCCTCTTCCCTGTGGAGATCCCTTTCCCGAGGGTTTACCCAAACCCGAGCTCCCTTCTCCGGCCATCCGCCGCCTCCGAGCTCGCCCCGCCTCCCGCGCGCGACGCCGCCGGCGACCCCCTCCGCCGTCCAGCGCCAGATCCCGCGCCCCGCGTCTCCGGCGAGTGTCTCCGGCCGTGCGCCCCTCTCCGCGCGTGCGGATCCTTCCCGCGCTGTCCCGAGCTCCGGCATCCTCGTTTCCCCGCGAGCCCCGCTGTCCAGATCCGTCCGTCGCTGACTCCGACAGCGTACTCCAGCGCTATTTCCGGCGCGCGCTGTGCTATCCAGCACCCTATCCGTGGATTTCCCGCTGTCCGTGGACTTTTCCGCGGTTCGGATCTTCGTCCTGCTGCCGACTTAGTTCGGATTCCTTTCCCGAGTTTTTCCCGCGGCTCCCCGCCAACGGAAACTGGTAATTTCTGTTAATCAGAGTAGTTCGTCCCTCCCGTGAGTCGATGATGATAGATCGGTCCCCCGGTTCCCTCTCGGGAATCCGGATAGCTGCGTTATAATTTTCGTTTAGCTGCGTTAGTTTGATTTCCTGTGTTTTTACTTGCTGGGTTGGTGTGAATTGGTTGATATTGGATCCCCGGACTTTTCGGGAATTATTTCTGTGGTGTGGAAATTATTTTGGTGGATTTATGTGGATGATTTGGGTTGGAAATTATTTGCAGGAATTTGTGGGCGCGCTTCCCAGTTTTGGGTTTGTCCCGGAATAGAGGAAGTGCTGCCCAAATTTTTACAAATTATATTTTTAATTGATTTCAAAACTGGCTTTCGAAAATGATTTACTAAAAACCGATTTTCGGGCGACGACCGTACCGGTCTGTGGGCCCCGGCGAAATGCAAACGCACCGGTCCGACCGGACGTTGAGGCATAAACCGAAATTTGAGGAATGGACCGAGTCTGAGACTCCTAGCTTCTTTTTTATTATTTTTAATTTAGACTATTTATATTAGATATTTATTTTCTTGCACTTTATTTAATTTCAGTCATTTTCTTTTATTTATTGTAAAAGGAAATTTGTATCGGGCATAAGCCCACCCTAGGACCAGTAGCTGTGCCCATGTATTTGTGTAGCGTAGCTATTTTCTTTTCTTTTTCTGGTGGATGTGATTTGGGTGGATTTTGGATTGATTGCATATTCGTAGTTTAGGACGTAACTTACGGGTTAATTACGAGTTTAGCTAAAATAAATAAAATAATATTAATTCACGGTTTGTCACAAAAGGAAACTGTATTTTTATATACATATTATTTAACGCAAAGTTTTCCAAATTGTATTTGATTCTCGTGATTTTCCAAATAAAACCAAATAACCGACTTAATCAACGCACGTAGTTGCGACGTAACCGTTAGCTGTAGATTAAAACAACTTAAAACTTGACTAGGACATGACTACTAGAGATTGCAACTAGCACACCTAGTCTGGTTATTCAGGAATCTAAGTCGAGTTCTCAATTGTAGGAACTCGAAGTTACAACTGACGTTCTTCCTCGGTACCGCCTCGTCCTTCCAGTCAATCTAATACAAGGCAAGTTACGATTTGTGTATTCCTGTATTTTATTTAGTAAAGTTAAGATGCATGTTAAACCACACTGCTGGCACGGAACTCTACCGACTGTTACTGTTACTGAATCTGGGACTGGGGGAATAGTGTAAACGTTTATGACCAAAGCCCCTACTGAACTGACTGTGTTAGCTTACCCCTCACACACACGGGGATAAGCCATATCGTATCGCTAGGATACTACTGTTTAACCCAAGCCGGTCATAGACGTTTGCATATTCAAAACACACTGAACTGTTTTAAACTGCTGAAAATATTATTTCAACTGTTTATCCTGCACTTTCCAATTACTATTTAAGATATGAGATGCATATTTCGTTCTTGCTCCCTCCTGACTGGAGACAACATTTTAGGTAACACTGAGGATGACGAGCTATACTATAATAGCTACTATGACCCGGTTCTCTTCCCTGCGACGGTACCGGAGCCTTTTCCGGAGGATGCTGAACCTGGAACACTGAACCTGATGCTTAGATAGTTTCCCTTTTTCTGCATTTTTCTTTTATTTGGAGTTTGTAGTTTTATTTCCAGCATTTTCCTTCCAGTTGTATTTTTGAATATTTTATCAAATAAAGTTTAAATTCCGAATAGAACAGTTGTGACAAATGTACTTGTGTTGTTGTGAATACCTGCAATGGAACAGCTTACTGCCGCCGTCTCACCACGGTGCAGGCTGGGCATGATCCGACTAGACCCAGAATATTGGGATCGGGTCGTGACATACAGTCTCAGATTTTACAAATTTAACATAACTTAACCAATTTCTCTAAAAATTGAAACTCTGCAGATATCATACATGTGCAGTTATGTAGACAAAACTAATAACATGAAATTTATATTTAAATTATGAATTTAAACTGGAAAAGCAGAAAACCAGAAATATTGGGGTTTTGAAAATTTTAACATTAACAACATATTAATATGTATTTAGATAGGTGGAAAATCAAGTGTAGTATGCATACGTATCAGGCAAGTGTCCACTATGTAAATATACTCATATATTCTTATGTCCCAAAAAAAATTAATTCTACGTTAAGACCAACATTTAGATTCCTACCAAGATCGCAAAATAGGTGATTGACGAAATCAAGGCAGTTTTATTATTATTATTCAATACTAGAATAATAGCAAGAAGGAAATAACGATAAAAGCTGTTTGCTTATTTGCCTAAAAGAAGGAACCATTTTGAAACCAGAGATAAATATCAAATCCAAGATAAAGTCTAGCAAAATCATCAATTCATTGTATTAAGAAGAAACTCATAGCAAGAAGTTACACAAGCTACTCCTAAGTTAAATAATTAGAAGCAAAACAAAGCAAAACAAATAATAATTCTTTTTGAAGGACTGCATCAAAGTAGAGAAAACATGCTTAAAAATATTTAAGGTACAATCTGATAATCATATGCGTCTATCCAAAATTATGGTACTCTAAATCCCCGTCATACTAGTAAGCAAGGCTACGATAATCACAGAGTCCTTGACTTATACACATACCTCTAGAATCGTGGTATTTAACATTTTCGCGGTGCCGCTAGCTTGGCTGCGAAAACCTTAAATTCCCACACCCGAGAAGTATATCCAGAGTCAGACTATATGTCCTCACCATGCTGGCTAATGTGACTATAGAAGACTAGATTCCATAACATAGATGACCTAGCCCATATAATTTCATCTTGTCAAAAAAAATTAAATTAAATCAACAATGAATACCCATAAATCAAATCAAATTTATCAACGAACTTCAAAATTCAAAATGAACAAAAATCCATCAAAATACAACTCGGATGCAACAGCTATCATCAAGATTCAAAATTCGACAATCATTCATCAAAATCAATGAATATAACTCAAATTCAACCATAATCCATCAAAATCAAATTTAACAACAGTAAGTAAAAATAAATCAAATCAAGGGAAAAAGAGTTCTCAAATCGAAGTTAAAATAAGATTCTCAAGGGTCGTTCCGGGAAACTCTCAAGGGTTCCTAACTGTGATTGAGTACCTTCAAGATATATCATATTCCTACTGCAGGCTGTAGTGGTACTCAAGTTCGAATACCACTACATAAACTCGACCTGCATGGGCCACCACTAAAAACGTGTCACAACCCGCACCCTAGAGTTAGGGCACGAGAACGTAACAACGCCCAGCCTACGCCGCAGTGTCGGCGGTAGAACGCTGTCCTAGGTCTCATGCATCTAACAGTATAAGGCTAAGCAGTTTATACTCCCCGAATGGGAGTGACATAGCAGAATGTAAACTCAATCACATCTAAGGTAGAGCATAATAGAAGATAGATAAAACATGAAATCCAAAAGAGATACAGGAGATAGAAGTCTAAGTGTCTAAGATACATAAATCCAGAAGTACATCTCAAAACTCAAATACAGTAATCCACAAAGTAAATACAACTCCCGACAAAATGAAATAACTATCTAAACAACCTCTACTGTGTCTCCTCTAGGCTAGCAGGCAATCCCAGGCTATCTGTAAAATTTATCAACAGGTCCAGTCAGGACAGGAGCGAGCACAATACATCTCATGCAGTTCATATCATGTCAGGAAATATAAAGCAGGCAATAGAATAAGATACATGAAACGCTGTAAGAAGATGTACATGAAAACATGAGAGATATTTGATAACTGGAAATATATACATGATAAGTAAGAACTGTAAGTGACTAGTGATTTAGAGTACGAGATGGCATGTAATTGGCTTAGGTTGAACATGATGTACATGAGTGAACATGTAGGACATCAGCCAATAAGGCTGTGTTGTACATGATAAAACATGAAAAGTAACAGAGTGAACATGATGGGTAAATCACATGACCATTTATACTCACCCCTACCCACAATCAATACACAAGGATCTATTCAAGTTACGTTACGGACATGATGTTTTGGTTATACAAGAAACACATGAGGAAACATGAGCGTACATGAAAGAACATGAGAGTACATGAACATACATGTAAGAACATGAGAGAAAATGAGTGTACATGAATAACGCAGAAGCAAGGAATACATGATGTACATGAAACACATGTCATAAAGTATCCGATACGCCCGCTAAGGGGGATAACATCCCAAGAAGAGATCCATATAGTACCAATCCGTGATGATAACGTGACAGCATCAAGTAAAAGTAATCTAGAGCGAGAATATAAGTCGTGACAAGTATGAAACGATCAGAGAATGTACTCGCCTGATATCTGAATGTCCAAGGTAAAGATACTGTCCGAAGAGAGGTGTCTGGCTCCTAATTAGAACAGCACAAGTCACAACATGTCCAGAAGGGTAATATAAAGCACTACAATACATTCTACATGAATCTAGGTCAAACTAGGCCAAAGTCAACCCTTGGTCAACTCTGGTCAACTGTACTAGTCAAACTAGGTCATGTCCTAACCCAGCAAGTCTTACTAGGCCTAACCAAGACTATCCTAGCAAGCACACATCAATACAAGGCTATACAAGCCAACATACACCCAACTCTATATAGCATGCAATTATTCAATACTCAAATAGGCAAGAATTCACATTGGATATATACTAGGTAATCTATTACTTTAAGCTATATATGTCTACACATATATACACATGCATATATTGGTATTCAATATTAGGTCTATAATCATGGCATTTCAAATGGTTATATAAACTTATATATTACGACACAATATGCTAACATATATATAATATACATATATAGCTAAGTTAACTATATTCATAAATACTTATTTAAGAGGCTATGTGTGTGTATGTGAACATGGCAAAGGGGCAAGTGAGGGTTAAATGGGCATATATAGTGTATACATATCAAAGAGTGTCAAAGTGTAAGTGAACAATGTGTCAAGTGTGATAGTGTCAACATAGTGTAAGGGGGTACATGAGGTAATATAGGATTTGTGTTAACATAGAACATTACATCTCATTAACTTGTATATTGCATACATTACATCTATTATTACATTATATTCATGCTTGCATTCATTCATTATTCTCTTGCACCACTATATGCACCATACATTACATACTATGGAACCTACATATTCATTACAAGTCATACTTATACATGCTTACATTAGATAGGATACTTACACCTCATATATTATTTATTTAACTATTTACTCATGCTTGCATTCTCTATTTAATTACATAATGTATATACATTAACATGGATTAAAATCAAATAGAACATTATATTACTCACAAGGGTGCACAAAATGCATATGTCGAATAGTAACTCCTACTAATAATCAATACTGTACCATCTCAGCATGAATTAAAATTTAGGATTAAAGTATGTTATAGATCTATGTGTTAGCTTTCCGAAACTTCAAACGGATCGCATTTTCGTTTCCGGAAACTCCCGGAATCGCGAAAACACCGAGAACGCGTTTGTCTTTCGTACAGCTGACACTCAAATAATTCTCCAGAAAGTTACAGAAAGAATTAGGCCTATTAATATATGTTTTTGGAAATCTAACTTCAATACGCTTCTTTTAAAAAAAATAAAAAATTAAACCGAGCTTTGATCTAGAAGTTATGATATTCCTAAGTTAGGGCTGAAATTAAAAACGTGGATAAAAATCATGACGGATTTAGATAGTTTGAGCCAAAAGAATACACAATATATATCCTAATTATCCACAACAATAATAGCAATAATAATATGAGGAACCACACTCACAAACTTGATTATATAATCATCATGAACCATTTATTACATATATAAATATAGATACACTCTCATTACAATATATATATATAAATCTATATATGTAATATGAACACATCCAAAACACAAAGGACACTCCTATGACCTCCAAATGGACACAAAATGGACACAAATGGAGATACAACCATGGGGGTCATTCCTATGGGTTCAAAATAGACCTATATGCATGAGGAAATGAAAAGGAGAAGGGATTTATACCTTTCGGTAGATCGAATCGAAGAAAAACCTTCCCGGAGCGACACCGACACGTAGAGATTCCAAAAGAACACGAACGAGCTCCGAATCCTCCCAAACTTGGGTAGCTTCCTCCTTGGCTAGAATGGAGAAGAAAAGAAGAAGATTTGGTGGTGAAATGGAAGGATTTGGTGGAGAAATTGCTAGGAATTGCTCTCTAGGAATTTGGGGAAGAACAAGAAAGAGAAAAATAGATGGATAATGACAAATGGGAGGCTCAACCCTATCCTTATTGTGGCTGGCCATAAAGGTGGTTTTGTCCTATTAGGAAAAGTCCAAAAGCCCCTACTAACCTATTCTATGAGTATTAGGAAAGGGCTAATTGGTTGGGGCTAAATTAGTCATTCTAAAGTCTCTAATCACACTAACCTTATCCATAATAATTAGTCTAACCTCTAACTAAAATATTTCTATCATGTGGACTAAAATTAATATTATGTGGGCCATGCCTAACTAGTGTGTGGGTCCCACTAGAGTCAAACTACCCCCCGGGTCCCCGTTTCAAGTCGGATTGAGTTGAAATTCGAACCCGACTCAAATAACCCCAAAACAATATCATAAATAATAAAATAATATCAAAATAATTCAAAGAGGTCAAATGCAAAAATATTCTTAGGCCAAAAATGACATTAAAATATCATAATCACATGGTTAGGCTCTAGGTCAAACAGTCTCTAGGGTTTCACTAGCAAAACGTCAAAACCACAAGTCATTGATTTAAATAATTTTAAAATGATTTAAAATTACCAAAAATCATATCATGAATTAAATATTATTATTAAAATAATTATAAACACGAAATTTCAAAATTACCCTCATTTGGGAAACTGGGTGCTACAAGGAGGAAAGAGGAGGGAAAAATCCTAAGTTTGGTATAGCCCCAAGTAATTTTTGGGATGCCCCCAGTAAAAGTTCCTCAAGCTTGGGCTGTCCCCTAGTAAAATGACGCCCCCAGTAAAATGTGAGGTGCCCCTAGAAAAACCCTTAAAATAATTCATCTAATATGTTGGTGATATGGAATTGTTTCAAAATTTAACTTGATCAATTTTCTTGTTCAAGTTGGGATGAAGTTATGAATGAATCTTCCATATTAGTGAGGATCCAACTTGAGTAATGATAATAAGTGGTAAAAAAAGTTCTTTTGCACATCTCAGATATGTTCAGAAGAGCAAAGTTTATGAATAAGCAATTATTTCTTTCATATATGATATATGATATGCCAAAGAACCTACTATGTTGTCCTTTGAATTATATATAATTGTTGATGCAATACGTGATTCAAACTAGTAGGTTGCACAAGTAAAAACCACTAAAAGATAATACATATTCATTTTAACCTTTTAGGATCCATGTTGTCTCCCTTGGTATGGATGTAATCTAAAATTATTTTCAATATGTCAGAACCTTGAGTAAGAAAATTAGAATTAAAGGACTCGTTTAGTGGAAATACAATAAGCAGTTTTAAACTGTCAATTTAGTCCATTTTACCAACTTTTATACTTTGTCGAATCGGATAAGGAGAAATACCGACCAACTTTAACCATATTGGATTTGGATTTAAAGATAACATTATATTTGGATAAAAAAAATTGTATTTTATTAAAATGATGAAAATCCTATTGTGAACCAATACACAATTTTGATATGACAGCCGTTTCTACTATCACCATTAGTTCATTATTCCTATCATAAATACTTGTCGTGTGTAGATTCATTTTCTATGTTTCTTGATCTTTAATCAAACAATGAGTACACTTGTATGAACTTTGAATTGTCTCGTGGCAATTGACATTCATCTCTTATCCAAATATTTGAGTGGCATCCAAGTAATTTCTACAATCTTCATTGTTCCAAATAAAATTAGACATAATAGTTCTGTCATTGTAACTGAAGTGCCAGTTATAAAGATATATTCATACACCCGTAATAGTTAGATGCTCTAATAGCAACAATGATACATGATAGAATTATGGGTAAACATTTTCTTTAAAGAATGAATTCGCATATGAAGACTAGTTTGTCATAGAACATCTAGAAATATGGTATTCCTATACTTCATTTTCTATGTTTAAATGGCTAAGCGATTGGTCCATAGTGTCACGTCCAATATTTTGTGCCCCACTGAGACGGATTTGTGTAACCTTTCACGGACCAAGGTTATACGAGAAGCTTCCAAAATGTTCTAGAAGATGGTGGAATATTCCAAAAGGCCTGAGAACCTTCCAAAAGGCCTAATAATCTTCCAAAAGACTGAAGACATCTCTAGATGCCTCACGATCTTCCTAGGTAGACTAGAATCTTTCATATAAATATCTAGGCTTAGAATATTTCTAGAATAATCCTTGAAATATGCCGGTTCCAGATGGTTCTTGAAGTTTCCTTGTAACCCGTATGACGCCTATAAATAAGTGGGAGGCTCATTTGTTCCTTACCACCCAAAGTTGCAATCTCTCTCTAGTAAAGTGAAAATTTAATCTTTTGTTCCATATTGTTCTCATTTATGCCTTAGCGATCTAGCTAAGCGTCTGGAGAAGGCTGTCACATCCCGATTCGGTATATTCGATAGTAGTCCCCTGGGCGTGATGTTGTACGAGCCTAGGTTGCGCTCGTACAAGGCACTTTCATAAGGTTATCCGAAATACAACAATAAGAGAGTGTGCAGAGTATATTGAACACATTGTATAGAAAAAAACTTGAGCTTTATTGATAATGAATATCATATTACAGACTCGATACAAAGGTGCCGTACTGGCTTACAAACTGACTCTATTACAAAATGAACGTCGATGAGATAGATGTTCCCTACATCACACCCCTTTATATAACCAAAAATGCAGACACCTTGAATAGGAGAGAGTTGAGACATCTTGGCTTAGACGATTGCGGATGTCTTCAAAAGATGAGAGCATTGCCTTAGCACACTAGCAAGGCTTCAAAAGGTTGCAGCGTCGCCTTCAGTTCCTTGGCATGCTATCTGGGGTCGGAGCACCACATGGAAAGCGAGGGTCAGTATATTACACGAGTACTGGTGGGTGGTGAATTAAATCTTGTGCTCTCATTTGGTTCAAGAATTTAGGTGAATCATGCAGTATATGTAGTAATCTTCGCAAGCAGTTTGACAAAATATAAATAAGGTAAATTACGCTAGAACTTACCCACGGCAGAGCGTACCATGCAACATAAAGCTTAACAATACCTTCCCTGTCAGTTTGATATCATTTCATATTAAGTGTGTGATGTGGAGGTCATTGGCATTAACGAGTCATCCGGGACATAGTCTGGTTAGACGAGATCCTTTCAACACAAGTAGCGAGCTTTGTCGCAAGTCGCCAAATTACATGTTCCTTAAACCCAGCTCGGCTATACCGTGTTTCCTCTAGACCGAAGCGGTCCCGTGGCCCCGGGTTACCCGTTCGAGGAAATAAATGCCCTTGTGCACAAGTTGTGTAGCTCCCCTTCCCGAAAATTCTTTGAAATATTTTTTATTATTTATTTGATTTAACTGGTGATTTTTAGAATTTATAAATAATTATTTTAATTAATTATTACGGTAGATGACTTTAGCTATGGTTGGGTTTTAGAGTACCAGACGACTAGGAATCATGGTACGGATAGTGCAGTGGCGTGCCTTGACTAGTGTATTAGCCATGCCAGGAAAGGCTGAGCCATAGTGATGCCCTAACAAGGAAAACCAGGCTAAGTTGTGACATGACCCTATAAATAATCTAATTATTTAACTATTATTATATTGTGGACTTGTAGGAGACCGGCTGTACCAATTTAGTCCGAACTGGACCCAAACCAAACCTGAACCCGGGTAGGCATGTAGTGAGATCAAATGCACCCATGTAGACATATTTCAAGTAGATGCAATGCCTATTATTGGTTATTGTATTTTATTATTATTATTATTATTCGTATTGTTGATAGATTGAAGGGATTTACTGTTGATGCTATAATTAATATAAAATATCTTTATTATCGATTACTTTTGTTCTCAGGAAATATATATTATCGTGTAGATAGATATATTTTACAAGTAGTAATTTTGGTATGTCCAAATTAGTATATTCGTATATAAATGACTTATTACATACAATATTTATATTATTAGTACTAATTGATATTTTCATTAGAAATAGGGTAATCAATTTTATATATATATATATATATATATATATATATATATATATATGGTATGTAAATGTATGCACATATATTATTCTAGGAGTATGCTTGTATATAAAGGTAATTAAGGCTTTAGAATTGTTATAAGTGTTTATGTATATATATATATATATATATATATATATATATATATATATATATATATATATATATATATATATATATATATATATATATATATATATATATTTACAAGAGAATAATAGTATATAGAAAACAAAATATAATTAAAAGCCCAAATCCCCTGAGCCCCCAAGCTTCCCAAGAACCCAGCCCAGTGCAAACCGAGCCAAGCCCACACAGGGAACACCCTTTTCCCGCTCGGTTTTCTTTCGGCAGCACATATATAAATAAATATCGAGAGATCGAGAGGGAGGGGTGTTTCATCAAAACCTAACCCTGACAGTCTTTCCTGATCCTGAGCGGCCACCCGCCGCCGGCGCCACCGTCGTGCGGGCCGTCGGCCACCGGCAAATGTGCCGGAACGCACAGCACAGCAACAGCAGCAGCCCGACCCCCCTACTTCGCAGGTAATATACTCTTCCCTCGTTCGATCGTTCATCGTTTCATTTTTACGTATACGACCACAACCTAAACCTCTTCTAGACTCAGTAATTAGATTTAGTTAGAACACGACAACATCTGTGGTTAGTCGATCCAAAAATCGATGAATAAACTACCAAAACAGAACAAATATCTAGTTCAAAACCCTAGATTAGGAAGGCAAATTCCTGCCGTTTCAACCACAGTTTTAGAAATCTAATTGAATAGATCCGTAGGTGGCATAACCAGGATCGAAACCCCATTATTACTTTAAATTCTAGTTACTTATCCAGTGAATGAAAGTTGTTTGAAAATCAAAGAAAAATATGACACACTGTTTTGAAAATATTGAAAAAACCTTCGATACGACGTGCATCCCGCCATTCCGGGCGACGTGATCACGAATCGAAAGCATCGAAAGGTTCGTATCGACTTCGTGGACATGTGGGCTTTGACGTAATTCAAATTGGTTGCGTGTGCGCGACAAATTTGATGTGTATCCGTCAAAATTCACCGTATCGACCTCTGTACAAATTTCTCAATTACTTTGTGCACGTTTATCAGATCGAGACAAAACTTATGCCAATAGGATCGTATCATTTTTCTGTTCATGTATGCCAAGTTTGGTCCAATTCTGAGACAGTTGATCGGATCACCGTTTTGCGGGCCCCACGATCCGATTCAACGAGCAATTTTGTGTACGGCCCGCCGGAATCCAAAATTGGACATACCATTGGGTTCGTATCATCAAAATAAATTCGTAGACATGTAGTTTGACGAATTTAGAGACTTAGCGGGTCCAACGACGGACATCGTTTTGACCCAAAATTACCGTTTTGCCTCTGTGTCCAGAATTGGAGTTAATGATAGGCAATCCTAGCTAATTTGACTATTTTGAAAATGTTGGCAATATCTGTTTCAGCTTTCGAAGACAATTGTGATGATTTGGACTTTATGGTTTAGCAGTTGACTATATTCTGTTGGATCTGCGTGCAAACTCCATGCAAGATACCTTACCTCCCTCTACAGTTTAATTCCATGTTTATAGTTTTCATGTTATTATTGTATTATCATTAGATACCCTATTTGTTATAGATTTTATGTGATTTATTAGCTTTCTAGTTGACTTGATTTATCTAGTTTCTACATACCGTATTCACCAGTTTATGGTCTTGCTTGACTTGACAGTGTAGTTATACTGGACTTGACTGTGTCTTGACTGAGTCGTACCTTGTCTCACCAGTACCTTGCTTGAGTCGTGTCATAGAATGAGTACGTGTAATTGAACTGCTAAATCTTTGTTATCATTTTTCCTCACCCAGAGAGTCCACACTCGGGACGAGGGTTGATCAGTTGCACCAGAGAGTCCACACTCGGGACGAGGGTGTTTGCCTTGATCTATTTACATCTGTGAGTCCACACTCGGGACGAGGATATCGATTATTTTCACCAGAGAGTCCACACTCAGGACGAGGGTGTCGACTTGACTTGCACTAGAGAGTCCACACTCGGGACGAGGGTGCCTTGTCGTGAATTAACCAGCGAGTCCGTACTCGGGACGAGGGTTAGTACTAACCAGAGAGTCCATACTCGGAACGAGGGTTAGTGATTAGTTCAAACCTGCAAGTCCACTCGGGGCGAGGGTTTGGTATTCCATTGATCTCGTGTTCGCTTGTTCATCCAGCAGTTCAATTACATGTAGTTGTTCTTGTATCCCAGTTCATAGTCACCTGTCAGTAGCCACTTGTCGTTAGTCACTTGTTAGCAGTTTGGTTGTAGTCTCTTGCTATGTTAAGTATCATTCCTTGTTATATCCTGTTTATATATTATCATGTATGGTTAAACTGCTAGATAGGCATGTTTATATGTATCTTGCTATGTCCTCTGAGGACCTGATGATCTCTTCAAGTTTAGCGATTGCATGGAGTTAGTGGCAGAACGGGATAGTAGATGATTGTGATACATGTCTCAGGTATTTGTTAGTGATATTACATTGTTATCCTTTCGTGCTTTTTATTCCTTATCATGAGATATTCTGCTTATTGATTCAGTTTAGAGACTCTTGTTATACTCTTGGAGTCTTATCGAACATATATGCTAGTGGGCTGCATACCACGACCCATAGTGTTTATTTCTGTTTCATGCACTTAATGTGGATTTGAGATATATATTTGTTTTGCCATGATTTGGCAGTATACCATAGCCTTGACAGCGTTTACGTATTCGATAGGGACTGGTGTCCACTCGATACGTAGCTGGCTTGCTCACGTGCTTGCGTCCGAAAAGCGGGTGCGGGTTGTGAAAAGTTTTTTTTGGTGGCCCATGCAGGTCAGAGCATATCATATCGGTTACGTAACTATACTGATACGAGCCTGCGACTATGACTAAACCCTTAGAAATCTCAATCCACTATGTCTTGAAAATTCTCCTAGAAATTCTCGACGTCCTTGAAAACTCCAAATTTGCTCTCGATTATACTTCATTGCTTTCCGTACCATTGATTCTCGTCCCTTTTATTTCGAGGTGACGAACGATCGTGCTGTTTAGAATCTATCAGAAATCCTTAAATTATAGTATATATTGCTTGACTATTGAATATTGGTTGTTTATAGATATGGGGGATTATAGATGCCATACGTCCTAGTTATTTTTGGCAGGATTATTAGCCACTAGTTAGAAGGTTATAAGATTTTAGTGACCGTGTTTTGAGGAGTAGTGTGACCATAGGTGGGTAGAAGTCCTCAATTATTCGGAGTTATAAAATGACTAGAGGAGGTTATAAAATATTTTGAGAGATTAAATTGGAGGATATTAAGATAATAGTAGACTTTGAATTTTACGGGATAGTCATGAATTAGAATTTCGAAGACGAAATTATTTTTAAGGTGGATAGATTTGTAGCTCCCCTTCCCAAAAATTCTTTGAAATATTTTTTATTTATTTATTTGATTTAAATGGTGATTTTTAGAATTTATAAATAATTATTTTAATTAATTATTACGGTAGATGACTTTAGCCATAGTTGAGTTTTGGAGTACCAGACGACTAGGAATCATGGCACGGATAGTGCAGTGGCGTGCCTTGACTAGTGTATTAGCCATGCCAGAGAAGGCTGAGCCATAGTGATGCCCTAACTAGGAAAACCAGGCTAAGTTGTGACATGACCCTATAAATAATCTAATTATTTAACTATTATTATATTGTAGACTTGTAGGAGACCGGCTGCACCAATTTAGTCCGAACTGGACCCAAACCAAACCTGAACCCGGGTAGGCATGTAGTGAGATCAAATGCACCCATGTAGACATATTTCAAGTAGATGCAATGCCTATTATTGGTTATTGTATTTTGTTATTATTATTATTATTCGTATTGTTGATAAATTGAAGGGATTTACTGTTGATGCTTGTAGGAACGAAATAGTAAAGCGTAATACTCTAGAGGGGGGGTGAATAGAGTTGGCAGCGGAATAATGCTAATTAAAAAATGTTAGCAGCACAATCACAGAATATTAATCACAACTAAAATAAAGTAAAGATAGAGTTAAGAGAGCAAACGCAAAGACAACGATGTATACTGGTTTCCCTCTGTTGAGGACTAATCCAGTCGGTAGAACTCTTGCTACCAGTTGAATCCACTATTGGAAAAACCGTAAGTTTTCTTACGAAGTCCTTGCAACTTCTATAACGTGAGCTTTGATACGAAGAACTCGTCCAACTTCAAATGTGAAGAGGTATTCTTCAATCAAGCCTTCTGATTACAATCTCTCAGAAACTTCTAGACCGTACCGCACTGGCAAATTAACTAGAGGATTATAATTGGCTTGAGATCTGAAATTGAATGCTCTAGAAAACTCTTTGGAAGACTGAAAGCTTTTGATAGAGAGAAGATTGAAAGTGAATGAGTGAGTTGAAATGATCGAAATCCTTCTCTATTTATAGGTGTTCCAAAGGCAGACTTCTGACAGAATTCGGGCAGAACTCTATGAGCAAATCTCGGTCAAATCCGCAACTGCAGGAGGACCAAGTTCCAAGGATTCAAAATCACAACGGCCACCAACCGAACTCTGGCCGAACTCGGTCCGAGTTCTGTCAGGGTTTAATTAGGGTTTTAAAAAGCTTTTTGGTGATTTTTGAAAACCTTTTTGAAAACCTTTTTGTAAACCTTTTTGAAAGGATATTTTAAAAACATTTTGAACTCATTTAAGGGTAGCCTATTTGCCAGTACGACTCGGTGTACAACAAATTCCTAGACTCAAATAAAATGAAAAATACATTACATAAGGAATTACAGACTCGAGTAGGCAAACAGATCTTCGGTCTTGAATTCAGTGGATAGCCATTCTTGATCATGTTCAAGAGTCCGAGATGTCCTGACTAGCTTTGAATATCCAGACAGAGTTTGATCAATTATTAAAATCAAGTTGACCATATGACCAATGGGCCAACAATCTCCCCCATTTTGATAATTGACAAACTATGAATGATATAACATTAAGCTTGTTCAAAATATCAAAAAGTAGAATTGTTCATATCCTGTATTATCTCAAAAAATGTTAGATCTTTAATTTTTCTCCCCCTTTATCACTTAGCAAAATAATTATAAAAGATAAAGCTCCCCCGCAATCAATGCATAAGTAACAAATAGTGAGAAAACACATATAAAGAAATAAGGCATAAAACTAGAGAAATATCACAGGCATGTATTATCGTAAAAAAAATTATCACAGGCATGTAATTTCACAGGCAGTTATAAAGAATGAAACAATATAAGAAATAGTACTATCATAAACTGAAACTGAAACAAAGTGCTGAAATAAACTGGAATGCCATAAACTGAGGCATAATAAACATGTCCATGAAAATAAAAGAGTACTGAAGCAAACTAGAAAGTGCTAATAATAATAAAAAAGTACTGATAATAACTTGGAATATCGGAGCATTTCCAAGTGCACAATAAAATATCACTCAAAATCATATAGTCACATCTTCTCATCATCATCCTCATCATCATCATCAGCTCGACCAGCATGTCCTGAAGTACCAGCTCCAGAAGTACCAGCGCCAGAAGGATGAGGAGGGGCGCCAGCATAGAACTCACCAACAAAGTCACGAGGTGGAGCACGATCAGGACGGTACCAATCATAGGCGTTACCGGGCTGGAAGTAGGCATGAACAGCCTCATCCTCACAGCGATAACCAGAGAAAGCTGGATCTCTAGGGATGGAACTGGCTGAATGACCAGTCTGGGCGAAACGAAGATCAGCTAAGGAATTTGCAAGCGCCTGATAACGTGTGACGTCGCGGAACTCACGCTCGCGAGCCATGTTCGTCATCGAGACGTGCAAAGCAGATAAATGCTGATGTATGCCCTCAAATGTCATGGCATACTGATGAGGTGGTGGAGGAGGTACAGTAGGAGGAGCAGGAGGTGGAGCTAAAGCAGTCATGCTACGACGAGATAACTGAAGAAACTTGGGCTCAGGGTCCTGAGTACAAGTCGACAGATCGATATCGAAGCGCTGAAAGATGCGTGGGAGAATCATCGCGTAAGAGAGATTTCTATCTCTTGAACGACAATGACCCATCATCTGAATCATGGTCTTAGGGGCAAAAAATGGAATCCCCTTAAGAATGTGGTACATGGCGGACAGCTCAAGAGATGTCACATCATCCTTTGAAGTAGATTTTGGAAGGATAATAGAATAGATGATGTGATGCAATTCATAGTTAAACAAGTTCAGGTTGTTAGCCTTGAACTTTCCAGAGCGTACTCTATCAGGTGCACAGAGTTTCGCTTTGAAACTGGCGAGTGTCGTGCCTTCGGGAAAATCAAATTCAGTGATGTCAACTAGCGGTTCACCTTCGTTAGGGATACCAAGGATCTCCGCTAAGAGATCATCATTGAAATTGATATCAATACCTCCAACACGAGTACTCACATCAAAAGTGTTTAATATGAGATTGCAATAAAATAATCTAATGGCATTAGTTGTTATAGGGAAGCAGATTTTAACAAAAAGATGTAACCCTAATGCCTCAAAGAAATGACAATGATCAGAAAATACAGTCCATTTGACTGGAGCGCCTGTGCATATGGATCTCATGGAGAAGTCTACATACCACAGTAGGGCTTGGTCTAGGGTTTGAAAGAAAAACCCGTCGAACGCGCCGTCGCTCGTTTGGACCGGTGAGAAGAGGGAATCCGTATGCGGATGCGAAGATGACCCTTCCTCACTAGGGTTCGTCTTCTTCCTCTTTGAAGGATTGAATTTGGGTGCCATTTGTGCAAATAGAAGTAAATATGCACTAATTGAAAAGTGGAGAAAGATGGAGTTATACCTCCCGAAATCAAAGTATGTCGAAGAGAACGACGAACTCCGCACGAATCCAAATTTTGGATTGATTTCACCACTTGGATTGGAAGAAGGAGGGTGGTGAAAAGCTAGGGTTCGGGGCTCCTTCGCGGCTGCTGCTGCTGTTATGATGTAGTTTGGAAGCAATGAAGAAGAAAGGCTTCTCGGGTTCTGTATATATAACCTGACACCCTCAACCGAACTCGGGCCAAATTCGGTCAGAGCTCTGGCCGAATTCGCCTAGGGTTCTTTATAGTTGATTTTTGCCATTCTTTTTTATTGTCTCATTTCAAATATTTAATTCAGAGATTAGTCATTTCAACTTCAATTATCATAATTAATATTATTTTATAGATTAAATGTCGTTACACAGCGACTGTTTCAGATTACCTGTAGGAGTACTGTCCCAGCTGGCGGAGGTTCACCGGGGAACTCTTAAGTACCGCTTCGCTTCAACCGTAGTTGTGGTGACAGACAGACTCTTTATTGGCTTGTCTCTAACACAGTTTTTGCGTAATGATATATAATCATAAAACAAAATTAATTAATATTATTGACGTCCAAAATTTCTAATTCTCGATGTAAATAATTGAAACGATCTTCCGCTAGAGGTTTAGTGAAGATGTCAGCTAGTTGATTTTCAGTATCTATGTACACAAGGTTTATATCTCCATTTTGATGATGATCTCTAAGAAAGTGATGTCGAATCTCGATATGTTTAGTACGAGAGTGACATACTGGATTCTTAGTCAAATTAATAGTGCTCGTGTTATCATAGAAAATGGGAATATGTGTGTAAAATAAATCATAATCTTCTAGGGTTTGTTTCATCCACAAAATCTGAGCACAACAACGTCCTGCAGCAATGTACTCAGCCTCTGTTGTTGATAGGGCTACAGAATTTTGCTTTTTACTAAACCATGAGACTAAAGCCTTGCCTAAGAAATGACATGTGCCACTGGTACTTTTTCTATCAACTTTGCATCCAGCAAAATCTGCATCCGAATAACTAATAAGGTCAAAGGACTTAGTTTTGGGATACCACAAGCCAACAGAAGAAGTGCCCTTAAGGTATCGAAAGATACGCTTAACTGCGGACAGATGTGATTCCTTTGGATTAGCTTAAAAATGTGCACACAGGCAAATACTAAATATTATATCTGGACGACTAGCAGTTAAATAAAGTAAACTACCAATCATACCTCGATACTTACGTGTGTCGACTGGCTTGCCTTGTTCATCTGAATCAAGCTTTGTTGAAGTTGCCATTGGAGTGCCAATAGGTTTGACATTGTCCAGATCAAACTTCTTTAGCAGGTCTTTTGTGTACTTGGCTTGATTTATAAATGTCCCATTATCAGTTTGTTTGATTTACAATCCGAAAAAGAATTTCAGCTCTCCTATCATGCTCATCTCAAACTCATTCTTCACACACTTAGAAAATTTTTGACACAGAGATTTATCAGTAGATCCAAATATAATATCACCAACATAGATTTGAATTAAAAGAAGTTTGCCATTAAAAGACTTAATAAACAGTGTGGTGTCAACGTTGCCTTTTGAAAAACCGTTGTCAAGTAGAAAAGAGCTTAGACGATCATACCAAGCACGAGGGGCTTGTTTTAAACCGTATAAGGCTTTCTTCAACTTGAAAACATGATCAGGGTTTTTGAAATCCGTGAAACCTGGAGGTTGTGCTACAAAAACTTCCTCTTTTATAAAACCATTTAAAAAAGCACTCTTGACATCCATTTAAAATAGTTTGAAATCATGAAAACATGCAAATGCACATAACATGCGAATGGATTCTAATCTCGCAACTGGGGCATAAGTCTCATCATAGTCGATACCTTCTTCTTGATTTTATCCTTGAGCTACGAGTCGAGCCTTATTACGAGTCACTAAACCATTCTCATTTAGTTTATTTCGGAATACCCAACGGGTGCCAATGACCGGATGATCAATAGGCCTGGGAATAAGTTCCCAAACTTGATTCCGTTCAAATTGGTTTAATTCCTCTTGCATAGCATCTATCCAAAAACTATCACTACATGCTTCATCAATAGTTTTGGATTCTATCTGTGAAATAAATGCAACACTAGAAACAATATCTCTACTGGATGTACGAGTACTTACTCCTTTGGTAATATCACCAATTACCAAATTTTTTGGATGATCAGCTGCAAATTTCAACCTTTTCGATAGATTCTGAAGATAGCTGGTTCCTGGATCTTCTTTAGGAGGTTCAGCTAGTGCAGAGCTTGGTTGAGGATCAGCTGATGTTGAGCTTGATGCAGTCAGATCTTCATCACTGTCATCGATAGTCATTTGATTTAGTTCATCAAAAGTGACGTTGATTGACTCTTCGATGATCATGGTTCGTTTGTTGAAGACTCTGTATCCTTTGCTCTTGGCTGCATAACCTAAAAATATACCTTCATCGGCCTTTTCATCAAATTTTTCCAAATTGTCTTTTGTATTAAGAATAAAGCATTTACAACCAAATATTCTAAAGTATGAAACAGATGGAATTCTATCAAACCATAACTCAAATGGAGTCTTCTTCGATTTGGGTCGAATTAGAACTCTATTGAGAACAAAGCAAGCTGTATTGACAGCTTCAGCCCAGAAATACTTGGGTAGACTAAACTGGTTTAACATCACTCTGGCCATTTCGGTTAGAGTTCTGTTCTTATGTTCCACAACTCCATTTTATTGTGGAGTCCTAGGGCAGGAGAACTCGTGTACAAAACCGTGTGTGTCACAAAATTGTTCAAAATCAGCATTCTCGAATTCGCCTCCATGATCACTTCTGATTCGAGTGATCATGTAACCTTTTTCATTCTGTACTTTCTTGCAAAAGGCGACAAATTCGGATAATGTATCATTCTTGCGTGTCAAGAAATATACCCACGTGTATCTAGAGAAATCATCTACAATTACGAAAGCATAAAGTTTACCTCCGAGGCTAGCAACTCTGCTAGGACCAAATAAGTCCATATGAAGCAATTGTAGAGGTCTAGTAGTACATACTGCGTTTACTGACTTGAATGTGGATCTGGTAGCTTTGTTCTTTTCACATTGGCTGCATACCGAATCCTTTTTGAATGTAATGTCCGGTAAACCGCGTACTAGCTTCTTTGTGGATAATCTTAAGATTGTATCCATATTAGCGTGACCGAGTCTCATATGCCACAGATGACTCTCATCACTCTTGGCCATTAAGCATCTACCTGAAATGTTAGATTCTTCTAACAAATAGAAAACATATATATTATCTTCCCTGATACCTTCAAAGATAGTACTACCAGTTGAGCTATCAACTATAGTACATTTGTCTTTGCAAAGTTGATGCCATAACCATGATCAGCTAGATGACTTATGCTGAGTAGATTATGTTTCAACTCGGTAACCAGACAGACATCCTTAATCACAGGATAGGGAGACTTACCAACATCACCAATACCAATAATATACCCTTTCAAGTTATTACCGAAGGAGACATAGCCTTCATTCTTTTTCTTCGACAGTATTGCAAATAGAGTAGCGTCACCGGTCATATGCCGTGAGCAACCGCTGTCGAGGATCCATTTGCTTCTAGCATGTGAAGGGTGTTCCACCTACAAAATAGTTTGCAGATGAAACTTTTGGTACCCATTTCTTGTAGGGTCCTGAATTGTTAGCTTTTGGTATCCAAGCATAAACATTTAAATCAACAAGCTTTCTCATTCTACATGCAGATGAAATATGACCAATGAGGCCACAATAATGACATTGTGCATGTCGAGTGTTGAAAGCTGAGTGGTGTGCATGGTTGGTAGGTTTAGCTTTTCTAGTATAGAAGAAAGCATACCTATAATCTTGTTTGGGCTTAACCTTTTGGGGTAAAGGTTTTATATGGTTAGGTCTGACAGTGTTTGGCTTGGGAATGTTTCGATTTTTCGGTAAGTGACACGTGTTAGGGAAGGAAGCAGCAGGCTCAGGCTGTTTTTCTAACCTAATTTCCAATCTTTTGGAAGTGTCATACAACTTAGTATAATCAGAAGTGAGTGTTTCCATTCCGATTTGTGTACATCGAAGACTTTTCTTCTCTATAGAAAGTTCTTCCTTGAGTTGGTCAATAATTTTGTCTTTCTCTACAGATGACTTGGTAGTCTCGTGTAATAAGAGCTTTGTTGAAGAAAGCTCACCAGACTCACTAACATTATTTCTAACCTCAGCTAGTAGGTCGGTAAGTCTACCTATTTTACCTTTGTACTCTTTGAGTACCTTCTTAGAGGTCTGATACTTGCTACGCAGTTTCCTGTAATCAGTCATCAGGTCACTGAAGGCATCTCCTAATTGCTCAAAGGTGAAGTCATCATAAGTATCAACTACAGGTTCAGTGGGTACCTGATCGGATGCCATAAAGCATACGTTTGCAGCGTCTTCTGATTGTTCGTCTTCTGAGTCGCTGGCTTTACTTTCATGCCATATGCTGGTATTGGCATATCTTCTAGATGTTGATCTCTTCAGGTTCCCTTTTTTATACCTGTTGCTCTTCTTGCTTGATGATGAGTTTGTGGGACAATCCTTCTTCATGTGTCCCTTCTTCTTGCAGCCGTAGCAGACATCATCATCTTGATACCAGTTGTTGCTGCTGTTGTTTTCTTTGGCTCTCTTCTCATATCTCATAAATCTTTTGAATTTCCTTGCTAGGAGTGCTTGATCTTCAGCATCAGATTCACTGATGTCTGAGTCACCTTCAACAGCTTTTCTGTGCTGAGCCTTGAAAGCAATCGTCTTCTCCTTTGGTGCAGGCTCTTCAAATCTTGTAGCTCCAGTTCATGAGTGAGTAGCTTACCCATGAGTACTTCGAGGGACATAGTTGTGAGATCGTTCCCTTCAATGATTGCAGTAGCCTTCGGAATCCAGTTCTTGGTAAGTGCTCGCAGGAGTTTGCGAATCTTTTCATGGTTACTGTACTCTTTCCTAGGGAGGACAAAGGATTTACAATATCCAAGAATCTTTCGAACATCTGAGTAACTGTTTCGTTGGGCTTCATCTTGAACACCTCATACTCTTGAGTAAGTTTGCTGACTTTAGATTCTTTGACTTGAGTCGTGCCTTCATGTGTGACTTCAAGTAGCTTCCACACTTCATTAGCCGTTATGCAGATAGACACCCTGTTAAATTCAGTTCTGTCTAAAGCACAAAAAAGAGCATTAATGGCACGTGCGTCATGACTGGCCCTTTTTTTTTCTTCCTCTATATATCTGCTATGGGGTTTTTCAACTAAAACTCCATCAACATTTATACGAGGTGGCTTTTGATAGCCATCAAGAACAATGGACCATAAATCAAAGTCAAGTGATTTCAAGAAGAAACTCATCCGTATTTTCCAATAGGTATAGTTCGTACTATCAAACAGTGGGGGTCTGTTTGTGGCTGGGCCTTCACTTATGAATTTCACAGTTGCCATGTGTTGTGCTATGATTTATATAACAGTTAATTAAATGAATAAATAAATGCACTGTTACCTTGCTTTACCTGTAACACCCGCTCTGATACCAATTGTAGGAACGAAATAGTAAAGCATAATACTCTAGAGGGGGGGGGTGAATAGAGTTGGCAGCGGAATAATGCTAATTAAAAAATGTTAGCAGCACAATCACAGAATATTAATCACAACTAAAATAAAGTAAAGATAGAGTTAAGAGAGCAAACACAAAGACATCGATGTATACTGGTTTCCCTCTGTTGAGGACTAATCCAGTCGGTAGAACTCTTGCTACCAGTTGAATCCACTATTGGAAAAATCATAAGTTTTCTTACGAAGTCCTTGCAACTTCTACAACGCGAGCTTTGATACGAAGAACTCGTCCAACTTCAAATGTGAAGAGGTATTCTTCAATCAAGCCTTCTGATTACAATCTCTCAGAAACTTCTAGACCGTACCGTACTGGCAAATCGACTAGAGGATTGTAATTGGCTTAGGATCTGAAATTGAAAGCTCTAGAAAACTCTTTGGAAGACTGAAAGCTTTTGATAGAGAGAAGATTGAAAGTGAATGAGTGAGTTGAAATGATCGAAATCCTTCTCTATTTATAGGTGTTCCAAAGGCAGACTTCTGACAGAATTCAGGCAGAATTCGGGCAGAACTCTATGAGCAAATCTCGGTCAAATTCGCAACTGCAGGAGGACCAAGTTCCAAGGATTCAAAATTATAATGGCCACCAACCGAACTCTGGCCGAACTCTGGCCGAACTCGGTCCGAGTTCTGTCAGGGTTTAGTTAGGGTTTTAAAAAGCTTTTTGGTGATTTTTGAAAACCTTTTTGAAAGGACATTTTAAAAACATTTTGAACTCATTTAAGGGTAGCCTATTTGCCAGTACGACTCGGTGTACAACAAATTCTTAGACTCAAATAAAATGAAAAATACATTGCATAAGGAATTACAGACTCGAGTAGGCAAACAGATCTTCGGTCTTGAATTCAGTGGATAGCCATTCTTGATCATGTTCAAGAGTCCGAGATGTCCCGATTAGCTTTGAATATCCAGACAGAGTTTGATCAATTATTAAAATCAGGTTGACCATATGACCAATTGGCCAACAATGCTATAATTAATATAAAATATCTTTATTATCGATTACTTGTGTTCTCAGAAAATATATATTATCGTGTAGATAGATATATTTTACAAGTAGTAATTTTGGTATGTCCAAATTAGTATATTCGTATATAAATGACTTATTACATATAATATTTATATTATTAGTAGTAATTGATATTTTTATTGGAAATAGGGTAATCAATTATGATATATATATATATATATATATATATATATATATATATATATATATATATATATATATATATATATATATATATATATATATATATATATATATATATATATATATATGGTATGTAAATGTATGCACATATATTATTCTAGGAGTATGCTTGTATATAAAGGTAATTAAGGCTTTAGAATTGTTATAAGTGTTTATGTATATATATATGTATGGAAATACATGTATATACAAGAGTATAATAGTATATAGAAAACAAAATATAATTAAAATCCCAAATCCCCTGAGCCCCCAAGCTTCCCAAGAACCTAGCCTAGTGCAAACCGAGCCAAGCCCGCACAGGGAACACCCTTTCCCCGCTTGGTTTTCTTTCGGCAGCGCATATATAAATATATATCGAGAGATCGAGAGGGAGGGATGTTTCATCAAAACCTAACCCAGGCAGCCTCCCCTGATCCTGAGCGGCCACCCGCCACCGGCGCCACCGTCGCGCGGGCCGTCGGCAGATGCGCCAGAACGAACAACACAGCGACAGCAGCAGCCCGACCCCCTACTTCGCAGGTAATATACTCTCCCCTCGTTCGATCGTTCGACGTTTCATTTTCACGTATACGACCACAACCTAAACCTCTTCTGGACTCAGTAATTAGATTTAGTTAGAACACGACAACATCTGTGGTTAATCGATCCAAAAATTGATGAATAAACTACCAAAATAGAACAAATATCTAGTTCAAAACCCTAGATTAGGAAGGCAAATTCCTGCCGTTTCAACCACAGTTTTAGAAATCTAATTGAATAGATCCGTAGGTCGCATAACCAGGATCAAAACCCCATTATTACTTTAAATTCTAGTTACTTATCCAGTGAATGATAGCTGTTTGAAAATCAAAGAAAAACATGGCACACTATTTTGAAAATATTGAAAAAACCTTCGATACGACGTGCGTCTCGCCATTCCGGGCGACGTGGTCGCGAACCGAAAGCATCGAAAGGAGCGTATCAGCTTCGTGGATGTGTAGGCTTTGACGGAATTCAAATTGGTTGCGTGTGCGCGACGAATTTGATGCGTATCCGTCGAAATTTACCGTATCGGCTTCTGTGCAAATTTCTCAATTACTTTGTGCAAGTTTATCAGATCGAGACAAAACTTACGCCAACAGGACCGTATCATTTTTTGGTCCTGTATGTCAAGTTTGGTCCAATTCTGTGACAGTTGATCAGATCGCCATTTCGCGGGCCCCACGATCCGATTCAACAAGCGATTTTGTGCACGGCCTACCGGAATCCAAAATTGGACATACCATTGGGTTCGTATCATTAAAACGAATCTGTAGACATATAGTTTGACGACTTTAGAGACAATTGACCCAGGCATGCTTTTCGGTGTAAAGTGGGTCCAACGGCGGACATCATTTTGATCCAAAATTACCGTTTTGCCCCTGTGTCCAGAATTGGACTTAAGGACAGGCAATCCTAGCTAATTTGACTATTATAAGAATGTTGGCAATATCTATTTTAGCTTTCGGAGACAGTTGTGATGATTTGGACTTTATGGCGTAGCAGTTTACTATATTCTGTTGGATTTGCGTGCAAACTCCAGGCAAGATACCTTGTCTCCCTCTACAGTTTAATTTCATGTTTATAGTTTTCATGTTATTATTGCATTATCATTAGATACCCTATTTTTTATAGATTTTATGTGATTTATTAGCTTTCTAGTTGACTTGATTTATCTAGTTTCTACATACCGTGTTCACCAGTTTATGGTCTTGCTTGACTTGACAATGTAGTTATACTGGACTTGACTGTGTCTTGACTGAGTCGTACCTTGTCTCACCAGTACCTTGCTTGAGTCGTGTCATAGAACGAGTACGTGTAATTGAACTGCTAAATCTTTGTTATCGTTTTTCCTCAACCAAAGAGTCTACACTCGGGACGAGGGTTGATCAGTTGCACCAGAGAGTCCACACTCGGGACGAGGGTGTTTGCCTTGATCTGTTTACATCCGTGAGTCCACACTCAGGACGAGGATGTCGATTATTTGTACCAGAGAGTCCACACTCGGGACGAGGGTGCCTTGCCGTGAACTAAACAGAGAGTCTACACTCGGGACGAGGGTTAGTACTAACCAGAGAGTCCACACTCGGGACGAAGGTTAGTAATTAGTTCAAACCTACGAGTCCACTCGGGGCGAGGGTTTGGTATTCTATTGATCTCGTGTTCGCTTGTTCATCCAGCAGTTCAGTTACATGTAGTTGTTCTTGTATTCTAGTTCATAGTCACCTGTCAGTAGCCACTTGTCGTTAGTCACTTGTTAGCAGTTTGGTCATAGTCCCTTGCCATGTTAAGTATCGTTCCTTGTTATATCCTGTTTATATATTATCATGCATGGTTAAACTGCTAGATAGGCATGTTTATATGTATCTTGCTATATCCTCTGAGGACCTGATGATCTCTTCAGGTTTAGCGATTGCATAGAGTTAGTGGTAGAGCGGGATGGTAGATGATTATGATGCATGTCTCAGGTATTTGTTAGTGATATTATATTGTTATCCTTTCGTGCTTTTCATTCCTTATTATAAGATATTCTGCTTATTGATTCAGTTTAGTGACTCTTGTTATACTCTTGGAGTCTTATCGGACATATATGCTAGTGGGCTGCAGACCACGACCCATAGTGTTCATTCATGTTCCGTGCACTTAATGTAGATTTGAGATATAGATTTGTTTTGCCATGATTTGGCAGTATACCATAGCCTTGTCAGCATTTACGTATTCCAGAGGGACTGGTGTCCGCTCGATACGTAGCTGGCTTGCTCACGTGCTCGCATCCGAAAAGCGGGTGCAGGTCGTGACAAGTTGTCCATGACCGTGCTAGACTAAACTATTTATTCAAGCATGGTATATGATTCATAGTAAACTTAACCAAACACGACGTATCTCGCCTTATCATTTTGTAATATACATTTGTTGGTCTATTCCCTTTTGCTTAACATAGTTTGATGGAAAGCATATTATAAGCAAGCATATGAACAGTTCTATGATAAGCAGTTCTATAGCCCGTATATGTGAAATATTGTGCAACGGTTTATTGGAATAAGCCTTTGTTTTATTGCATTTACAAATTAGCATAGCATATGTTGGTATCGACAATATATTAGAGAAAATGGTTGAGGAGAGAAGGGTCAGCCACTCACCTTAGTCTTACTTGAGGCAAGGAACTGGTTGGTCGCACTTAGACGTCGCCTAAGCGTTCATCTGAAATCGCATAAACAACTGACTAGAGCACTATACCATTCAAGGAGTTTGATACGAAATACGAAGTTTGAAAATGCAAGCCATGAAAACCATCGAAAATATTCACAAAAATGTATTCACGAAAACCAAAGCCAAAAAGCAAGTGCAGCAAGAAAAGCAAAGCAACGGGAGGTCTCTCCCAACTCAGTCGCAGAGTCTATCGTCGAGACGTAATCCACTGAATATGGGACTTAATTCCGAAGAAGCCTTTCCATAATAAAAAAGGATTTTAATTCAGTCATTCCCGTTCGACCAATTCAGTCGATCCCAATCAATCGGTTCCGACTGAATCGATAGTGATAGTGTTCCATTCTCGCGCACCATGTGGACGAAAATGGGGCACGATGTAGGGAAGATGCACTACACCATAACTAACTAAGAATAAGTTTTGTCCTCAAAACTTAAGAAAAAATCTACCGTTAAAAAAATAGGGAAGAAAACTTTTCCCTTATCTCAGACTCAAGCTCCCAGGTCGACTCCTTGACCGCATGGTTCTTCTAGAGCGTACGAACGGGAGGGATAGCATAGTTTTAAAGCAATTTATCCTTGTGCTCTAAGATTTGCACAGGCTCTTCAACATTCGATAAGTCTGCCTGCAGATTCAGCTACCAAAGTCTACCACATGGCTCGGATCGTGCACGTACTTTTGCAACTGAGAGACGTAAAAGACATCATGCACATCCGACAGTGCTGGTGGCAATGCAATCTGGTAAACTACTAGGGTGACTCGCTTCAATATTTTGAAAGGACTGACAAAATTGGACTCAACTTTCCTTTAGCTCCAAATCTCATGACTCCTCGCATAGGCATTACTTTCAGAAATACGTGATCGCCTTCTAGGAATTCAAGTAGTCGTCGGTGAGTGTCGGCATAGCTTTTTTGTCGACTTGTGCTATCTTTAATCTCTCCCGTATCAACTTAACTTTTTGTACAGTCTGATCCACCAGTTTCGGGCCGAGTATCTGCCATAATAGGAATATTAGTATTTGCACTAATGTATGTTATGATATGTATATAGGTAATAGGATAAATCCTAGAATAGTGAACATGGGTAAGGTTGGCATATAGGTAATAGAATTGCCTATGTATATTAGGCTAGGTAATAAGCAAGGGTGAGAGTAATAGATAGGAATTTGGGTATTACCCATATATTAGAGGTATAGGTAATATACATACAATGGGTAATAGGAAATGATATGGGTAATACCATATATTAGAGGCATAGGTAATTTGTTTAGGTAATTGAGTAATAGATAATGTATTTCATATTAGAGCCTATGTGTATACAATATAGGTAGTTACATAGGGTATACCTAGTATTGACTAGAATTGTAACGCCCCAGTCCCAATATACGTAGGACTAGGAACGTAGACATGCCAGCTGTATACATACGAAGTACAGGGGCTTTGTATGTATATACATAAGCTGTAAAATGTAGTAATCCAAAACAAACTAAATCTCATCCACAATGAAAAGAATAATAATATGAAACTCAACTTGAATATTTATGATACAATCGTTGGGCGGAGACAAAGTCCACTACCAACTATCTCAATGAAATAAATGTACAAGAATCAATCCATAAAATGACAAGACGAACCAAGCGCAATCGTCTTCGAAGGAATGGAGAAGACCACGGCCTTGGCTAGGATACCTGCGAAAAACATGAACACACACCTGGGAAAAAACCAGGTCCTCAAACGGACGTAGCAAGATACAGGAAGAACATGCTAATGTGAACTGTCAGAATAATAAAATAATATATAAAAGACTATTGTAGACACAAATATGCAAAGGAGATTCTAAACGCCTAATGTGCAATTTAGAGGACAACTTTCATGCGCATGGGTGGGATTTTAAGCTATGTGTACGTAACTGGCATCCAGTCATCTATATCCGTCCGTAACGTCCAAAACGTTAGAGGGCATCTGCAAATAAATCGCCATAGTTCCATCCGGAGACTGTGGTTTACCTTTTTGGATTCCCATACGCACTAGCGACTGTTCTCCCCCAATATTTCCCATACTGTTCAAGTCATGTCCATGGCTCGTCCAGTTTTGTAACTGCTTGAGTCTCTAAAACCCTAGTCATAGCAGTTACGAATATCTACCGTCACACGACTTTAGAGATAGCTAGTCAATAAGTCGTGCCCCTAGCAACATGTCTCAAATCGTGTAGTGTGAGTATCACAGCCAAAGGAAGATATAAGGATATCCCCCAATAAGAAGGTAGTCCGCTAACACTAAGTCAACATGCATAAAATAAAGTAACGACTAATAAAGTCACTTGTGCCCAAGTATGGCTTGGACGCACAGTTTATAACAAAGGAAACTAACAATATGAAACAAAATAAATAATGCAGAAAATAACTAATTTGACAGTTAATTAGCAAGGTATACTTGCCTGGTAGTGACACCTGGTGTGCTGCGATGATCATTGTGGCACAAAATATAATCTTGATATTACAACTACACAAGACGACCTCTCAGTTTGATTTAAAGTTAACCGGCGTGATATGATCATATCGGCACCGAAATAGTCCTAGACGTCAAAACTATGCAAGATAATTTCAAATGGTGGTACGGACCATGTCATTAAGTCCGGAATAGTCAAATTGGCTAGAAATGATATAAATAAGTTTGAGATTTGCAACAAGGTAGAAATATGACTAGCAAGGGTCAAGATTTGGAAATCAAAGAAAAGTAAATAAATAACTATTTTGGAAAAATATTTATTATATTTGAAAACTATATAAAAAAATAGTTTTAGATAAATATTGAAAGTCACAAAAAATCATTTTTTATATCAAAACTATACTATACTTAGATAGAAAATATTACAGTCATAAAATAATATAAATAGATTTTTGGTCAAAGGCGCATTTTTAAAGTACCACCGATATATACGAGCAATAATTTTAAGATAAAATCCCATAGAACTAGAATCCAAAAATTATAAAATTCAAAATTAATAATCAAAATCCTTTTAATATTGTTGGGCCAAGCCCAACCTATATTTATGTTACAAAATAATTTAGAATAATTTACATATTTATATGATAATAGTAATCATAAAAATATCTAATGTATACTTACAAGCATGCATATTGTATTTAAAATAATAATAATAACAATAATAATAAAACAACAAAAATACTTACTAAAATAGAATATAATATAATACAATTAATTGGTGTTAAAATAATAATAATAATAATAATAATAATAATAATAATAATAATAATAATAATAATAATAATAATAATATAATAGTAAGTTCATAATAATAAAGAACATCATTACTGCTGTTCCCCGTTTTTGTTCTCGGTGAGCAAAAAATAGAAAGAGAGAGAGAGATGGCATTCGAGGGGGGAAAAAGGTGTTCGGTAAGAGAGGCGGCGGAGGAGAAGTGAGGGCTGCGCTGATGGCGGTGCTCACGCGCGTCAGGCGGCGGAGGACACGGCGGCTGGGCGGCGCCAGCGGATCCGTGACGCGGTAGAGCGGACGGAAGGGAAGGGGGCTCCGGCTTGGCGCGCGGCGGGGCTTGCGCCGACAGCAGCGGATGGCGGAGGAAATTCGGAAGGGGAGGTCGACGAGGCACGGGCAGCGGAGGGAGAGCGGTCGGAGGGTTCGGAGCTGCGCCAGCGGCAAGGAGCGGCGCGCAGCGCAAGGGGCAGCGGCCACGGTGACTGCGTGGTCACGGCACTGGAGGGAGGGTGGCCGACGAGCGGTGGAGAGGAGCAGGAGTCGGGGGCTCGGGGCTACGCCGGCGGCAAGGGGCGACGCACGGCGCTAGTGTCGTGGCCGAAGGAAGGAGTTTGGGAGCGGGCGGCCGGGCGCGGCAGTTGCGCCGAGTGCGGCGGCTGGGATCTCGCCGGAAGGTTTGGAGAGTCGGCTGGGGATCGGTCGGGTGCGGCTCAGGCGGGTTTGGCGGACGGCGCGGCGAGGGAAGGAGCGGGGGTTCCGATTGCGGGAGGCCCTGATCGAGGTTGGACGACGACGTCGCCGGAATTGGCGTTGGGCTTGGCGAGGTAAGTCGTCGTAGTTTGGATCTTTGTGCTGGTGTTGTCGAAATTTGGGGGATTCGGGTGATTGACGGTGGTGATGGCGGTGTTGGTCGTGGTGGCCGGGTTTGGTTGGTCATGGTGGCGGTGGACTAGGGTTTGGCCGGAGGTCAGGTATTCGGTGGTGGTAATGCAGTGGAGCCCCGCAAGGTTGGTCGACGGTAGAGTACGACGAGGATGGGGCTGGTGTGGGTGGCGATGACGAAGGCGATGGTGTGCTGGTGATGAATTGGTGGCTGGTCGGGGTGTGCTTGGGGTGAACATGGTGGAGATGGCCGACCATAGTCGCCGTTAGGGTTAGGGTTTGTTGTAATTGGGTCATGTTTGGGTTAGTGGACACGACATGAAATTTTGGAAATCGTGATCCGGTGTGTCGGACACGATGAAGGGGTAATGTAGTTGTAATGGAGGAAAAATAGTGGAAGAGACGGAGACACGGTACACGATGCACAACACATTTTGGTTGTAGAATTTGTGGAGGAATATTCTAGAGAAAATATTGGAGGAGTACCTGCCTATTTATAGGATGTAAGAATTCCCAATTGGATAGGATTAGGAAAAGATTTAAATCCCATTTTAGATAATTGCTACGAATAAATTTAAATCAATCAAATCCAAATTCAAATCAAAATCAAATTTTAAACCTAATTACAATCAAATAAGATAATTCAAATTCCAAATATGGATTTTAATTTAATTTATTTAAATAAATCTAAAAATCAAATCAAGATTTAAATGGGTACAATAACTTCCAAATATATTTTTCAAAATACCAATAATAATAATTTTGAAAATAATAAATACTTTTAAATATCTTTTTGAATAATAAAGTATTAATATTAATAAATCTCGAAAATTACATTTTTATTTAAAATAAACTTGTAAAATATTTAGGAAATATATACGTATGCACAAGAATATTATCAATAATTGTTATAAATGAAAGGCTTTGTATAAATAAAATAAATAAAATAATGAGCTTGAAATTTTAGTACGATAGCAAAAATAATTATTTTATAAATTATTTTGAAACTATAAAATTAGAAAAATATATTTTTTTTCTAAAATATGTAGGCTCGTACATATTCGTACTCGTCGAGCAATTTCGAAAAATAAAATTTCGTACGCGACGTACAATACGACTACGCGACGTACAATACAAAAATTTAAATCAGTACTAAATTTAATAATAAAAAAATAGTAGAAATTTAGGGGTTTTACATCCTACCCAACTTAAAAGAATTTTGTCCTCGAAATTAAAAATTAGTAGGAGGTGAGAGGTGCAAGGGTATATCGATAAGGAAGCACAGTCAAATCATTGAGCGAGACAAGGAACCGACGTTGAATGAAAACATGCATTAGAGTCGTGAATTCAATAAAGGCGAAGATAACCATGGATTAACGCAAGAAGGAAAATGTTTTAAGATGACGCGTAATAAGTAATAGTATGGGTTCAAGTAAAATAAAAATAAATTTGAGACCTTAAAGTTATAGTCTCTTGAGAGTAGGTTTAGGACACGATTTAGAGAGCGAATTAGATTTCACTCCTATATTTAAGCGATCTGAAAGTCGTGATAGGGCCGAGAAAAGTACAACGCCTTCGTCCTTCTAAAATAGGTGAAGGCGAAAGCAATAAGGGTTCCAAAGACGATATTATCGAGTACGAATACGTGATTCAAAGACGACCGAAAATTTTTAAAGGAATTGTCAAGGCAGTCATGGATGGGATTCTAGAGGGCAAGTTTAGCTATGTCCCCATCCACGTAGAACGATAGATAAAAAGTGAACCAAAGTGCACTAGGTTGATCAGACCATTATGCACCGGTTCTGAGTAGACAATACGTTAGTGGATGCATCCAATAACATATGTCATGAACAAGCTTGATAAAGAATTTAGCTTGCAAAAACTAGGCTACTTTAGCATCATTAGTTTAGATAGTAAAAATATAGGCACGATGGTAGATGAATAAAAATAAATATGAATAGTCTAAGAGTCATAAGGATCTAAGTCTTGTTTATTCCTATACCATTATTCTACGGTTTTATTAAGCAAGGCTTGGTTGACCAAATGGGTTAAATTCCTATAGTCTCTATGGTCTAGATAATACTATTTGTATTCTGTTAATGGTCAAGGGTGTGTCAGGTCGTGGGGTATTCTACCCAACTTAAATAATTAAGCTAAGGGTGTTTGGGACATCTAACTAGTAGGGTCAATCTCTAGCAAGTACGAAGGGAAGATAAGAATAATGATAGGAGGAATCAAGCAAGATACAATCGATGAGTCGAACGATAGTTCAAATATAGGATCGAAGAAAAAGGTCAAGTACGTGGAAGAGATCCTAGACTTCTAATCCTATTCGCAGGCTTGCTTGGTATGGTAAAGTAACCAAATAATTTATCTTGACCTGCATGGGCCACCACAAAAATATGTAACGCCCCAGTCCCAATATACGTAGGACTAGGAACGTAGACATGCCAGCTGTATACATACGAAGTACAGGGGCCTTGTATGTATACTGTCACACTCACTTTTCAATTTCAAGGGTATTTTAGTAATTGTGATTTATTTCAATTTTTATGATTTTATTTGAATTTTTATCTATTTATTAATTGGATTGCTTGCAGTGCGATTTGATTTGGTTGTAGACTGGTGACTTGGTAGTATAAGTAGTTTGACCTTAGCCAACCATGACCTAGAACCTTAATGCTATATTAGAAATTAGATTTATTATCATTAGAATTAATTTAGATTTTTGTTAGTAAATTTTTAGAGTGATTAATTGATTTTTAGCCATTTTGGCCTTTATGTGATTTCCTGAATATGTTGACTCTTGTTTGTGCTAGCAACTGGTTTAACCCTAGTGGACTTGTATAGGGGCCTAACCATGCATTAAAATTTTATTTTCATTTTTAGAATTTAATTTGTGCATTAGATTATTTTTAAGGCTTTTAATTATTTAATTAGCCTTTTTGCATGTAGGCCTTTGAGCTTTTCGACTTGGGCCCATTTCTACTTGAGAAAGAGTTGGCCCAAGTGAAACCCTAACCATAGAGAACCCCCTTGGCCACCCAACAGCAGTACCCCTTCCATTGTTGCATTCATTTGTAGTTTGTAGCCTCCACAAAGAAACCCTAAGAGATCCAACACTCCAAAACACTTTTTTTCTTCATCCGGAGTCCGTTTCTTCCCAAACAAACTCTGTTGCACTTGTAGAGGAGAGGAGGATCTGTTGGACCATTTCTGGAGTGGAGACGAAAGGTTTTGCTGGAGGGAAATTGGACGACACGATAACCGAGGAGCCCCGATCATTGAGTTTTGACACTCAATAGGTAAAACCCTAATCTACCATTGCAAATAATTTTTTTTTTCATTTTTGCATCCATATAGGTGCCCTAGCCTTGCCCACGAAATTTGGTGAGATTTCGACTCCGTTTGATGGAGGTATCGAGCCCGTGTCGGTCCCTTACGGCACGTGTTCGACAAAATACCGCTTAGGATTGAAAGTTGCTATTTTTCGATTCTGACTTCATGGATGTTTAGATAATATAATTTCAATAAACTTTTGTGAAGACGGATTGAAAATCGATGACTTTTCAGCAACGTTTCGGACACGGACACGCGTGCACGAGATCCCGTGCACGGTTCCGTGCACGTCCTGCAGTATGTGCGTCATAACTCGACGCACAGAGCTCCGTCTGGCATGAAATTTTATGAGAATGTAGGGGAAATCTCATGTCTGTAAAATTTCATAATGTTTCGTCGAGCGAACGCGGAGAAATCGCGCGTGCACTGGTCAGCCACACTGTGCACTCGGGCTAATTTTTGTCGCGGAAACGGACTTCGTGCGCGCACACGACGCAGCGAAGACCCATTCTAGAACCCGGGACATGTTGACCTAGACCTAGACGACCCGTAGGACGAACCCCAAGTCATGGCATGGCCCAACGAGGGAGCAGCGAGGCCGGCACCACGCGCACGAGGGCGCGCGGGCGCGCGCGCGCCCGCAGCAGACCGCGCGCGCGCCCGCAGCAGGCCGCGCGGGTGCGTGGGTCTGCGTGCGCTATTTCGGGCAGCATGTCGCCATGTCGTTGTTTCCTAGACCTACCCTAGGGCCCCCCCCAGCTACGTGCACGAGCACGTGGCGTTTCGTAGCGTGTGCGACGCTCAAACGAGCGATAACGCACGCGTACCACGCGATATCGAGAAATTCTGATACGCGTTCTGTGGACACGACACGGACACGATTTCGAACCCAAGAGTACCCGAGCGTATCACGTAGGTTGATACTAGCGTGTATGCCGAGTTTCGCGGGTTGATTTGGTGTATTTTGCATTTTGAGTCGTTTTGTCAAAATTGGGTTTTTCGGGTTCAAAGTTTTGAATATAAATATGATTTTTCGATCCTTGACTTTTTAGTCCGTATTTTTTGAATTATTAGTTCATATATGATAATTAGAACTTGTGGGAAGTGATCCGCGGGATCATCACCTAATTGTTTGCTTTTTCCAAGCATAATCGGGTTTTCATTGAATTGGATAAAATTGAGATTTATATGATATTTCGATTTTTGAGTTAAATGCGATATTTTGATTTCCAACTTCTTAGTTTACAAAATCTGAGTTTTCAGGACTTATATGAGTTTTCGGATATGTAGGAACCAACGCTTGGGTTTATTTCATAATTTTTCATCAATTATGAGTATTTGCACTTTTCTATATATATAGCTATGTATATATATATATATATATATATATATATATATATATATATATATATATATATATAAAATATATAAAAAAAAATATATATATATATATATAAAATCCCGTTGAAACCCGTTCCTAATACATATACGTGGAGAATGGGTCGAGAGGGAATTATTCCAGATTTTAGACTTTTTAAGTATCACGCATCATTGCGTATCTTTCCATTTAAGCTTTTGTATATTATATATATATATATATATATATATATATATATATATATATATATATATATATATATATATATATATATATGTAGTTTTCTTACTTTATATAGATGTATATAATAGTATAATAGTTTGGGTAATACCATGATTATGTTTGAATGTTTTTAATCTCAGATTTGACCCTTATTTCAGTAAGCACCAGTGCGTACACACGCACACACCATTTTTGTTAGATTTGGGTTTTGTTTGTACTGGGTATACACATGTGTGTATATACTGGGTATATATATATATATATATATATATATATATATATATATATATATATATATATATATATATATATATATATATATATATATATATATATAAATATATATATTTAAGCTTGTTAATTCTCTTAGATTAGATTGTAGTTGTGTAAATGACTATAGGAGCCCTAGGACAGATTTGATTTGTCATTTCGAGCTTAGTTTAGTCGAATTGGCCGACAAGTTGACCAAATTGACAAAAGTCAACTTTGGGTCACACTTGATCCAATTCAACTCAAACGAACTCCGAATGACCTGAAATTTTGTGTATGACCTAGAAATTAGTAGACGGACCAGTTGACCCAGGTTTGACCAGGTTTGACCAGCGTTGACCATGTTTGACCAGAGTTGACCGATGGTTGACTTTGACCAAAATGGACCTAGAAGCATGTAGTCTTGCATTGTAGCTATTTCTCTTGATATTGTGGACTTGGTTGTGACATGTGTGTATTTTAAGTAGGTTTACATTGCCCCAGTTTAGTTACACCTCATCATCAGCAGTTCGATTTGCCAGGCGAGTACATTCTCTGATCTTTTCATACTTCTTTGGATATGTTCTCTTGTTATAGACTAGTATACTTGATGCTGACACGATATTCACATGGATTAGTACCCTCTGGATCTTTTTATGCGATGTTATCCTCTCGGATACATCGAGTATGTCATGTTCATGTACTTTATCATAGCCATCATGTACTCCATGTATTCATATTTATCCATGTGCACTCATATGTTATTCATGTACACTCATGACCATATGAGCTCCATGTATACAGTAGTTGTTATCCATGTGCAATAACATAACATGCATTGATCCTTGTGTATTGATTGGGGGCATGGAGAGTGTAGTTGGTTATGTGATCATTATCCCCAGTAGGTATCCATGTGCACTCCATAGCTGTATCCATGTGCAACCCAAACCGTTTACATAACCAATTCATGCTCTGATTCACGTAGAAGGTTATATTTCTCTATTGCCATATTATATCTCATTTTATAGTCTCTCTCTCTTGTTGATTTCCTTTACAGCGATTCATGTATAGTTTTCTATAGCTTGCTTTATATGTCCATTCCTGCTATGAACTATTATGAGAGATATGTGCTCGTTCCGTCCTGACTGGACATGTTGAAAATTTTACAGGTATTAATGAGGAGTACTGTCCTACTTATTATGGCATTGGCTTAGATGACACTGGCGACGTGGACCCTCAGGAGGATCCCACAGTCGCTGAGGACTTGCCTATAGTCTAGCTGAGACTTAGTACTTTATTTGTATTTCTACTTGAGACTTTATGAGTTGTACTATTGTACTTGAGATTTATTCTGGTGGTTTACACCTAGACTTTTTATCTGTGACTCTCTTGAGATTCATTCTTCTATTCCATCTTAGTATTGTGATTGAGTTACTTATTTTTACTCTCCGTTCGGAGTTTATTTTAGACTGTGTTAGATAATGTGACTCAGGACAACGTTCTACCGCCGACACTGCGGCGTAGGCTGGGCGTTCGTCACTTCTCGTGCCCTTGCACTGGGTGCGGGTCGTGACACGTTTTTAGTGGTGGCCCATGCAGGTCTCCAATCACAACTAGTGTGATTCGTAGTGGTACTCGAACTAGAGTATCATTACAGCCTGCAATAGGATATAAGATATAAGTTAAGGTACTCAATCACATTAGGAAAAATTCTTATCAATTCTTGCTGTTAATTCTCTCCTTTTGAAAACAACTGTCCTTCTTTGATGATTTCGCTTCTTTTTCAGTAAGTGATTCCTTGTTTGATCCGTCTTCAAAATAGTTATGGAGACACGATTTCATCTCTTCGGTCCATGCAGGACCAGATTCGCATTAGTGAGATGTCGTGGTAGTACGACAATTTAGTTGTATTACTACGAGCCTGCTATAGAGTATAGGAAGTAAGTTGTTAGAATGAGAGGATACTCAATCACTATTAGAATTTCCTGAGAGATTCCTGGGACGACTCTTGAGAATCTCATTGTGAGCTTCGATTTAGATTTCCTTTCCCTTACTCTAGTCTACCTTCCTCCCTTGATTCTTGCATCTTGTTTGAACTCTTTTCACCAATACCCTTACTTTCTTGTGCTTAATAATGGTTAGGAAGATGGCTACACCGCTATATACTCATTGGTCAAGCACATGGCTAGAAGGATTACATTAAGGAATTGGAATACATGGAGGCTTTGATTAAGTTATAAGGGCATTTTTCTAAATGGATGATTTAATGATTAGTAGTTTGTAAGTTGGGATATTACCAAGGAAATTATCATGAGATTCTAAGTAGTAATCACCAGAGGATTATAAAATTTTATTTTGATACTGGATAAAAATAGTTGGAATCTATATAAATCGATTTCAGGAATTGATGTGATTCATGAATTATTGGATTATGATTATACATCTTTTTGAATGTATATAGAGTGGTTTGATAATGAAAAAAAAGGGGTGGCAGTATGAACTATTAAATTGAGTCGTACAAGTTACGATGTATATGATTATTGAATTTCAAATTTAAGTGGAAGCAATAATATTAAAATTTTGGTTTAAAAGATTGGAAAGATATGAAAATGATTGTTTTGGAAGAAAAAAATCTTAAATTTGGAATTGTGTTAATTGATTGAAGATTTAAAAATCTATTTAGATTTTGGTTTAAGAAGTAGTGATTCTGTTTCAATGACTTAGAAAGAGAAATTATGGTTGATAAGTGCGTTAAAATACTGAGTTGTAATGCTAGATTGCCGTGATATGATGAGTGTCTATTTTGAGGATTATTTGAAACAAATTGGAAGTTTTTAAAGTTATGAAGTGATATAGAATTTTATGGATTCATGATTCATTAACTCTGGAGTTTAAAGTTGGATTGAAATGTTAAATTTTGGAAAGGTTAGTGGTAACGAGATAAAAGTTATTATGAGATTTATGAAAAGGATTTAAATGTTAGTCGTGATTAGATTGGAAGGCTTGGAGTGAATACAAATTGAGGTAGTTATTTGAAATTTCTTTTAAAGGAATGTAATGGTAGGCCACCAAGGTAACCTTAATGAGATAGAAGTGTTCCACACTAATTGTCATATCACTCATGACTATGATAGTAGTATATAATCCAGTGTTGTTAGTCGTCTGCCAAACTATAAGACTGTATCTCAATCTTGACTTACTCAACCTTCCCTCAAATCTAGATCTTTTGTTGTGACTTTCTAACCATTTGTATTTGATCGTTCCTTAACAGTATTCTCCCTTTAGTACTGTGTCCCTAAATTATTTCACTGGATTCTTAATTAAATTTATTTCATGCTTCAACTTGATTTCCTTTATTCTTGTATTAGGTGTCACCTCTTGAACCCTTACCATGATACTAAATTACTTTCTGACTTAAATTCGAGATCCAACCATGACTTAATTCTTTCGACCGACATGTGATGGTGTTCTTCTTGTTTCCTTAAATGCTTAACCTTGTACCTTATCTTGATTGCTTGACCAGCTTAGTTAATGATCTTGGACTATTTTTCTTCTTCATCATTACCTCCCTTACTTATATTTTGACTACCTTATGTTGCTAATTTAGCCTTAGTTTTGCAAGCTTATCTCTTTTTCGAGCTTGATCATGACATATTTTATTGGGTCGACCCACAAACATATTGTCTAATCAGAACCGGTGTATGATGGTCTGATCAACCTAGTGCACTTTGGTTCGTTTTCATATATTACTCTACGTGGATGAGACTCTAGGGCATATGTCTCACCCACGACAGTTTGGCAATTCCCCTTGAATTATTTTCGTCGTCTATGAACCACGTATTATACTCAATAGCATCGTCTTTGAACTCTTTTTGCTTTTGTCTTTCACATATTTCAGAAAGATAATGCACTGTACTTAATAGGTCAACCCAGGGTATCACGTTTAGCTTCCTTATCCAAAGTAGGATAGTAGCTTATTTCCATATCCTCGCAGTATTCTTTAGGATTTCAATAGTGTTGAATTCTAAACCCTTGATCGCGACCAGTCGACTTGGTCATTCCCTTATCATCTAATGCTTGGAACCTTATTCAATTGAATTAATTCAATTGTGACATGGATTTCCAAGTCTTGGATACTCGTGCCCAGACTTCAATGACCTCGTTCTCCATCTTGTCCAAACCTCGATTCATCCTGGATTTGATCAACTTAGATCATATCGAGACTAAAATTTCTTATATATATATATATATATATATATATATATATATATAGTGTGCTTGGATTTTAGTGTTATTGACAGTCGTGCTTTAAACTTTCGATTTTGATCATCTTTAGAATATTAACGCTTTATGGTTAATTTCAGTTGTTTTTTTATCACCAGTATTGGTATAGGATGATAGATTGCCTTACAGCCCGATGATTTATTAATTTTCCTTATCTTTTCCAGAATGGCACCCATGACCAGAGTATGTCCCCAGTGCACAGCTGCAATTCCGGATGAGACCGAGATTGTACTTTCCTCTTCTATTGCTCAGGAGGTGTTAGTAGCCTCATCGGAGAATTTTTCTCCATCTTCTATCCTTCAGGAGAGAACTACAGTTCAGCCGGAGATTGAGGGCCTTCCTTTGCCTCCCAGAGTGGTACCCCATGACATTCCTGATGAAGCTCATATTTATAGACTTCTTCAGGATGTGCAGGAGGTACAGAGACTTCAGACTGAGCTTATGAGAGAGCATACTCTCAGTTTTCAACTGTTGTGGGATTACATGCATTCGAGGGAGGAGCCTAGTCCTAAGAGAGCGATGAGCAGTTTATACCCAGAGCCTCAGGAGTACCCAGGCTTTCAACCTAGACCAGCCTATCCAGTTCAGATTCTTGTCCAGCAGAGACCAGTTGAGTGGGTGCCTACCTGTACTTTCTGTAAGAAGCGTGGGCACGTATGGAAGGACTGTAGGAAGAGACTAGGATTGTGCCTACTTTGTGGGTCAGCTGCACACAAGATACGAGACTGTCCTACTACACTTGTCCCTAGTCGAGGCCTACCTCCGGGAGAGAGTTCCAACTACCAGACCTAGTAGAGGTGAGTTCTTGACCCATATCTTATCCTATCTTGATGATTACTGTACCCTACCATAATGTTTGTATGCTTGATACCTTATGACTACTTTTGATCTAGTATGACTTTAGTGGCTAGACGAGACTCCAGACTGATTACCTGCCATAACCATGTATGATTTCTTTTCAACTGCATGATTTAGATAAGTTTCTTAAGACCATGATTGTTGGGGATTTTAACCTAGAAGGGTAGGATCATCTTAATTTAGAGGACGGAATTATTTTAAGGAGGGTAGATTTGTCACACTCACTTTTCAATTTCAAGGGTATTTTAGTAATTGTGATTTATTTCAATTTTTATGATTTTATTTGAATTTTTATCTATTTATTAATTGGATTGCTTGCAGTGCGATTTGATTTGGTGGTAGACTGGTGACTTGGTAGTATAAGTAGTTTGACCTTAACCAACCATGACCTAGAACCTTAATGCTATATTAGAAATTAGATTTATTAGCATTAGAATTAATTTAGATTTTTATTAGTAAATTTTTAGAGTGATTAATTGATTTTTAGCCATTTTGGCCTTTATGTGATTTCCTGAATATGTTGACTCTTGTTTGTGCTAGCAACTGGTTTAACCCTAGTGGACTTGTATAGGGGCCTAACCATGTATTAAAAATTTTATTTTTATTTTTAGAATTTAATTTGTGCATTAGATTATTTTTAAGGCTTTTAATTATTTAATTAGCCTTTTTGCATGTAGGCCTTTGAGCTTTTCGACTTGGCCCCATTTCTACTTGAGAAAGAGTTGACCCAAGTGAAACCCTAAACCTAGAGAACCCCCTTGGCCGCCCAACAGCAGTACCCCCTCCCATTGTTGCATTCATTTGTAGTTTGTAGCCTCCACAAATAAACCCTAAGAGATCCAACACTCCAAAACACTTTTTTTCCTTCATCCGGAGTCCGTTTCTTCCCAAACGAACTCCGTTGCACTCGGCGAGGATAGGAGGATCTGCTGGACTATTTCTGGAGTGGAGACGGAAGGTTTTGCTGGAGTGAAATCGGCCGACACGACAACCAAGGAGCCCCGATCATTGAGTTTTGACACTCAATAGGTAAAACCCTAATCTACCATTGCAAATATTTTTTTCTTCATTTTTGCATCCATATAGGTGCCCTAGCCTTGCCGACGAAATTTGGTGGGATTTCGACTCCGTTTGATGGAGGTATCGAGCCCGTGTCGGTCCCTTACGGCACGTGTTCGACGAAATGCCGCTTAGAATTGAAAGTTGCTGTTTTTCGATTCTGACTTCATGGATGTTTAGATAATATAATTTCAACAAACTTTCGTGAAGAAGGATTGGAAATTGATGACTTTTCAGCGACGTTTCGGACACGGACACGCGTGCACGAAATCCCGTGCACGGTCCCGTGCACGTCCTGCAGTCTATGCGTCATAACTCGACGCACAGAGCTCCGTCTTGCATGAAATTTTACAATCATGTAGGGGAAACCTCTTCCCACATGTCCGTAAAATTTCATGACGTTTCGTCGAGAGAGCGTGGAGAAATCGCGCGTGCACTGGTCAGCCACACTGTGCACTCGGGCTGATTTTTGTCGCGAAAACGGACTTCGTGCGCGCACACGACGCAGCGAAGACCCATTCCAGGACCCGAGACATGTTGACCTAGACCTATACGACCCGTAGGACGAACCCCAAGTCGCGGTGTGGCCCGACGAGGGAGCAGCGAGGCCGGCACCACGCGCACGAGGGCGCGCGGGCGCGTGTGCGCGCAGCAGGCCGCGCGGGTGCTTGGGTCTGCGTGCGCTGTTTCGGGCAGCGTTTCACCATGTCGTTGTGTCCTAGACCTACCCCAGGACCCCCCCAGCTACGTGCACGAGCACGTGGCATTTCTTTGCGTGTGTGGCGCTCAAACGAGCGAGAATGCACGCGTACCACGCGGTATCGGGAAATTTCGATACGCATTCTGTGGACACGACACGGACACGATTTCGAACCTGAGAGACGTATCACGTAGGTTGAGACCAGCGTGTATGCCGAGTTTCGCGGGTTGATTTGGTGTATTTTACGTTTGGAGTCATTTTGTCAAAATTGGGTTTTTCGGGTTCAAAGTTTTGAATATAATTGTAATTTTTCGATCCTTGACTTTTTAGTCCATATTTTCTGAATTGTTAGTTCATATATGTTATTAGAACTTGTGGGAAGTGATCCGTGGGATCATCGCCTAATTGTTTGCTTTTTCTAAGCATAATCGGGTTTTCATTGAATTGGATAAAATTGAGATTTATATGATATTTCGATTTTTGAGTTAAATGCGATATTTTGATTTCCAACTTCTTAGTTTACAAAATCTGAGTTTTCAGGACTTATATGAGTTTTCGGATATGTACGAACCAACGCTTGGGTTTATTTCATAATTTTTCATCAATTATGAGTATTTGCACTTTTCTATATATATAGCTATGTATACATATAAATATATATATATAAAATCCCGTTGAAATCCGTTCCTAACACATATACGTGGAGAATGGGTCGAGAGAGAATTATTCCAGATTTTAGACTTTTTAAGTATCACGCATCATTGCGTATCTTTCCATTTGAGCTTTTGTATATTATATATATATATATATATATATATATATATATATATATATATATATATATATATATATATATATATATATATATATATATATATATATAGTTTTCTTCCTTTCTATAGATGTATATAATAGTATAATAATTTGGGTAATACCATGATTATGTTTGAATGTTTTTAATCTCAGATTTGACCCTTATTTCAGTAAGCACCAGTGCGTACACACGCATACACCATTTTTGTTAGATTTGGGTTTTGTTTGTACTGGGTATACACATGTGTGTATATATATATATATATATATATATATATATATTTAAGCTTGTTAATTCTCTTAGATTAGATTGTAGTTGTGTATATGACTATAGGAGCCCTAGGACAGATTTGATTTGTCATTTCGAGCTTAGTTTAGTCGAATTGGCCGACAAGTTGACCAAATTGACAAAAGTCAACTTTGGGTCAAACTTGATCCAATTCAACTCAAACGAACTCCGAATGACCTAAAATTTTGTGTATGACCTAGAAATTAGTAGACGGACCAGTTGACCCAGGTTTGACCAGGTTTGACTAGGTTTGACCAGAGTTGACCGAGGGTTGACTTTGACCAAAATGGACCTAGAAGCATGTAGTCTTGCATTGTAGCTATTTCTCTTGATATTGTGGACTTGGTTGCGACATGTGTGTATTTTAAATAGGTTTAAATTGCCCCAGTTTAGTTACACCTCATCATCAGCAGTTCGATTTGCCAGGCGAGTACATTCTCTGATCTTTTCATACTTCTTTGGATATGTTCTCTTATTATAGACTAGTATACTTGATGCTGACACGATGTTCAAACGGATTAGTACCCTCTGGATCTTTTCATGCGATGTTATCCTCTCGGATACATCGAGTATGTCATGTTCATGTACTTTATCATGGCCATCATGTACTCCATGTATTCATATTTATCCATGTGCACTCATATGTTATTTATGTACACTCATGACCATATGAGCTCCATGTATATAGTAGTTGTTATCCATGTGCAATAACATAACATGCATTGATCCTTGTGTATTGATTGGGGGCAGGGAGAGTGTAGTTGGTTATGTGATCATTATCTCCAGTAGGTATCCATGTGCACTCCATAGCTGTATCCATGTGCAACCCAAACCGTTTACATAACCAATTCATGCTCTGATTCACGTAGAAGGTTATATTTCTCTATTACCATATTATATCTCATTTTATAGTCTCTCTCTCTTGTTGATTTCTGTGATGACCATAGTTCGTAATTACGTATTTTGGAATACGTATACGTATCTGACTCGTATTGCATGTCTCCTGGCTTGGTTCGGCTTGGGTTGCTATGCCATTTATTAACCCAACACTCTTTCTCTCTCCTTATTCACTCTTCTTCTTCCTTACCGTTACTCTCCACCTACACCCAAGAGCCCTAGGCAAGTGCAACTTGCTTTATGATGGATCTCAAGTTTTATTGTTCCATTATCTTTTTTACATGATTATAAGCTTCTTTAGAACTTGGAGTTTTAAATTTTGATGGATAGATTCTTCTAGATCTACTTTATAACTTTTAATTCATGGAGTTTTCTTGGTTTTGATCTACTAAAACTTGTTATTTTCGAAAACTAATAGTTCCGTGAGCAAGAACACGAAATTTCGTGTGAATTTGGTTTTTGATTCACCTCATTTCGAGTTAAAATGAAGTTTTTATGGCCAAAACTAGTTTTCTGGATTTTTCATGTCAGCTGAGTGAGATTTTACGCTAGGGACCCTGAAATTGCGTATTTTATGCTGGATATCATCCAGAATGTAAGATTTTACGCTAGGGACCCTGGAATTGCATATTTTACGCTGGATATCATCCAGAATGTAAGATTTTACGCTAGGGACCCTGGAATTGCGTATTTTACGCTGGATATCATCCAGAATATAAGATTTTACGCTAGGGACCCTGAAATTGCGTATTTTATGCTGGATATCATCCAGAATGTAAGATTTTACGCTAGGGATCCTGGAATTGCGTATTTTACGCTGGATGGTATCCAGAATGTAAGATTTTACGCAGGAAACCCTGAAATTACTTAGTTTACGCTGGATGGTACCCAGAATGTGAAATTTTATGCTGGAACCCACCCCTTTTGCGTATTTTACACAGAATTGAATTTTTGGCGTAAAAGTGCACAAAATGACAGTTTTTGCCAAGTTAAGCTATTTTCTAGCCAGAATTTCGAAAAACTTAAAACATGAAAGTTTTAGATCTTTGTCTTGCCTTTCTGAATATCTCTGGAGCACCTCATTTTAAGTTCGTATGTGGAAGTTATGTCCCGTCTCCCCGAGCCGCATGATTCCTTCATAACTCTTGTACCCTGTTATATTTAGTTATTGCATACACGCTTATACCAGGTTAAATGTTAATTTTAAATAATGACATGACATGATAGTGACCCATCGTGGAGCACTCTTGACAGTGAATTTGACATGATATATATCTCGAATAGGGTTGCGACGGCTAGCATGTCATGACAGAATTGAAAGGCCTGGACACCGTGGGTGATTGTGTTTATACAAAATAAACCAGTACTGTCTTACATCATGTCTAGGATAGGGATCCCTGAGTACCACGGTCAGGGATACCTACAGTAATTGACTAAGGCTAATAAACTAGAATAATTCAGTAGACATGAAGAGATTTCCAGCTACATGCAATCCCGTTATCTGGGCGCATTAAGTGGACTTGTAGCCTACCGATGAGTAGGGCACATTTCCAGCACACAGTCATGTGTTGTATTCTTCGAATGAATATTCGACCCGGATAACCGGATGGTCTGCAGGGCTTGTGGCTGTTGGGATAATCTCATTGTATCTTACTAATAACTAGGCCTGTGATAACCCTAGATAGTTAAAAGTATAAAGCCGTACTCTTGATTGGCCGTGATTGATTGGATGGAGTTTATTCCTGCTTAGTCTTATCCTGATCATGTGCAAGATTGTGACATGACATAATTAATTGTGCTTGTCTTAACAATAACGATCAGGGGTTCAGTTCTATTCAGGCGAAGGGTTACAACCCCGGTCCTTGTTTGGTTTAAGGGTTGTAACCTGGCTCCCGGAGCAGTTCTGTGTCATCTCTTCGTTTATTGTCTTATTGCAATCCCATGCCATACTCGTCATGTTTTACCTTACCTTAATACCATGATTATTTATACTGGCCTTAGCAATAAAGATCGGGGGTCCAGTTCTGTTCAGGCGAAGGGTTACAACCCAGGTCCTTGTTTGGTTTAAGGGTTGTAACTGGCTCCCGGAGCAGTTCTGTGTCCTCTCTTCGTTTATTGTCTTCACTGTACCAATAGTATTTGAGACGAGTTTCTATTCAGGTGAAGGGATGCAACTCCGGTCCTTGTTTAGTTTAAGGGTTATGACCTGGCTACTTGAATGGTTTCCTCGTACTCAGTTTACTGTTGTTACCTCTATTATTATCAGTACTTTATTTATTATCTTTAATATTCTGTTGTGATATACTGGTTTTAGTCCCTAAGTGAAGCCTCCTTTGTGGCACTTGCTCTTTCTGGGGTCTGACCCAGCTGGTTTTGTGCGGCCAGATATCGGAGCAGTACTAGAGGATCCACCTGTCCTCCAGCCAGATGGTGACTACCAGGCGTAATCCTGGCAACGAGTGGGTTTCTTTTTGTCCTCCCACTTTATTGTAAAAAATATTCTTTTGAGGCGTTTAGCCGGCGAGCACGTGTTAGCTCGTATTGCATCTTTATTTACTGTCTGCCTACGGGCTGTAACATGATTGACAGATCCTAGGGTTGATCATGTACGACTGAACACTTGCTAGTCTTGACATTTTGTACGACTAGCTTCATGATCATCCAATATGTAATGTATGGGACACCTTGCTATTATATATTTGGTGCTCTGACATCTTGTAACTATTATTGCTTGCTTGATATTGAGACAATAGGCTTGTTCATGACCCTAGGAGACTGTTGGCTTGTAGTTAAACCCTCATGTATCTAGACATCCATGACCGTATAGCGAGGTGGGTTGCACTTCAATATACGTAGCTGGCTATGTACGCCTCCGCTCTCCAGTATTCTGGTTCTGGGGCGTTATAATTTCCTTTACAACGATTCATGTATAGTTTTCTATATCTTGCTTTATATGTCCATTCCTGCTATGAACTGTTGTGAGAGATATGTGCTCGTTCCGTCCTGACTGGGCATGTTAAAAATTTTACAGGTATTGATGAGGAGTACTGTCCTACTTATTATAGCATTGGCTTAGATGACACTGGCGACGTGGATCCTCAGGAGGATTCCACAGTCGCTGAGGACTTGCCTATAGTCTAGCTGAGACTTAGTACTTTATTTGTATTTCTACTTGAGACTTTTGAGTTGTACTATTGTACTTGAGATTTATTCTGGTGGTTTACACCTAGACTTTTTATCTGTGACTCTCTTGAGATTCATTCTTCTATTCCATCTTAGTATTGTGATTGAGTTACTTATTATTACTCTCCATTCGGAGTTTATTTTAGACTGTGTTAGATAATGTGACTCAGGACAGCGTTCTACCGTTGACACTGCGGCGTAGGCTGGGCGTTTGTCACTTCTCGTGCCCTTGCACTGGGTGCGGGTCGTGACATATACATAAGCTGTAAAATGTAGTAATCCAAGACAAACTAAATCTCATCCATAATGAAAAGAATAATAATATAAAACTCAACTTGAATATTTATGATACAATCGTTGGACGGAGACAAAGTCCACTACCAACTATCTCAATGAAAGAAATGTACAAGAATCAATCCATAAAATGACAAGACGAACCAAACGCAATCGTCTTCGAAGGAATGGAGAAGACCACGGCCTTGGCTAGGATACCTGCGGAAAACATGAACACACACCTGGGGAAAAACCAAGTCCTCAGACGGACGTAGCAAGATACAGGAAGAACATGCTAATGTGAACTGTCAGAATAATAAAATAATATATAAAAGACTATTGTAGACACAAATATGCAAATGAGATTCAAACCGGCTAATGTACAATTTAGAGGACAACTTTCATGCGCATGGGTGAGATTTTAGGCTATGTGTACGTAACTGGCATCCAGTCATCTGTATCCGTCCGTAACGTCCAAAACGTCAGAGGGCATCTGCAAATAAATTGCCACAGTTCCATCCGGAGACTGTGGTTTACCTGTTTGGATTCTCATACGCACTAGCGACTGTCCTCCCCCAATGTTTCCCACACTGTTCAAGTCAAGTCATGGCTCGTCCAGTTTTGTAACTGCTTGAGTCTCTAAAACCCTAGTCATAGCAGTTACGAATATCTACCGTCACACGACTTTAGAGATAGCTAGTCAATAAGTCGTGCCCCTAACAACATGTCTCAAACCGTGTAGTGTGAGTGTCACAGCCAAAAGAAGATATAAGGATATCCCCCAACAAGAAGGTAGTCCGCTAACACTAAGTCAACATGCATAAAATAAAGTAACGACTAATAAAGTCGCTTGCACCCAAGTATGGCTTGGACGCACAGTTTATAACAAAGAAAACTAACAATATGAAACAAAATAAATAATGCAGAAAATAACTAATTTGACAGTTAATTAGCAAGGTATACTTGCCTGGTAGCAACGCCTGGTGTGCTGCGATGATCAATGTGGCACAAAATATAATCTTGATATTACAACTACACAAGACGACCTCTCAGTTTGATTTAAAGTTGACCGGCGTGATATGATCATATCGGCACCGAAATAGTCCTAGACGTCAAAACTATGCAAGATAATTTCAAATGGTGGTACGGACCATGTTATTAAGTCTGGAATAGTCAAATTGGCTAGGAATGATATAAATAAGTTTGAGATTTGCAAGAAGGTAGAAATATGACTAGCAAGGGTCAAGATTTGGAAATCAAAGAAAAGTAAATAAATAACTATTTTGGAAAAATATTTATTATATTTGAAAACTATATAAAAAACAGTTTTAGATAAATATTGAAAGTCACAAAAAATCAATTTTTTATATCAAAACTATACTATACTTATATAGAAAATATTACAGTCATAAAATAATATAAATAGATTTTTGGTCAAAGGCTCATTTTTAAAGTACCACCAATATATACTAGCAATAAATTTAAGATAAAATCCCATAGAACTAGAATCCAAAAATTATAAAATTTAAAATTAATAATCAAAATCCTTTTAATATTGTTGGGCCAAGCCCAACCTATATTTATGTTACAAAATAATTTAGAATAATTTACATATTTATATGATAATAGTAATCATAAAATATCTAATATATACTTACAAGCATGTATATTGTATTTAAAATAATAATAATAACAATAATAATAAAACAACAAAAATACTTACTAAAACAAAATATAATATGATACAATTAATTGGTGGTATAATAATAATAATAATAATAATAATAATAATAATAATATAATAATAGTAAGTACAGAATAATAAAGAACAGCATTACTGCTGTTCCCCGTTTTTGTTCTCGGTGAGCAAAAAATAGAAAGAGAGAGCTGGCATTCGAGGGGGAAAAAAGGTGTTCGGGAAGAGAGGCGGCGGAGGAGAAGTGAGGGCTGTGCCGATGGCGGTGCTCGCGCACGTCAGGCGGCGGAGGACACGGCGGCTGGGCGGCGCCAGCGGATCCGAGACGCGGTGGAGCGGACGGAATGGAAGGGGGCTCCGGCTTGGCGTGCAGCGGGGCTTGCACCGACAGCGGCGGATGGCGAAGGAAATTCGGAAGGGGAGATCGGCGAGGCGCGGGCAGCGATGGGAGAGCGGTCGGAGGGTTCGGAGCTGCGCCAGCGGCAAGGGGCGGCACGCGGCGCAAGGGGCAGAGGCCACGACGACTGCGCGGTCGCGGCGTTGGAGTGAGGGTGGCCGGCGAGCGGTGGAGAGGAGCGAGAGTTGGGGGCTCGGGGCTGCGCCAGCGGCAAGGGGCGGCGCGCGGCGCTAGTGTCGTGGCCGAAGGAAGGAGTTGGGGAGCGGGCGGCCGGGCGCGGCGGTTGCGCCGAGTGCGGCGGCTGGGATCTCGCCGGAAGGTTTGGAGAGTCGGCTGGGGATCGGTCGGGTGCGGCCCAGGCGGGTTTGGCGGACGGCACGGCGAGGGAAGGAGCGGGGGTTCCGATTGCGGGAGGCCCTGATCGAGGTTGGACGACGACGTCGCCGGAATCGGCATTGGGCTTGGCGAGGTAAGTCATCGTAGTTTGGATCTTTGTGCTGGTGTTGTCGAAATTTGGAGGATTCGGGTGATTGACGGTGGTGATGGCGGTGTTGGTCGTGGTGGCCGGGTTTGGTTGGTCATGGTGGCGGTGGACTAGGGTTTGGACGGAGGTCAGGTATTCGGTGGTGGTAATGCAGTGGAGCCCCGCGAGGTTGGTCGACGATGGAGTACGACGAGGATGGGGCTGGTATGGGTGGCGATGACGAAGGCGTTGGTGTGCTGGTGATGAATTGGGGGCTGGTCGGGGTGTGCTCGGGGTGAACATGGTGGAGATGGCCGGCCATGGTCGCCATTAGGGTTAGGGTTTGTTGTAATTGGGTCATGTTTGGGTTAGTGGACATGACATAAAATTTTAGAAATCGTGATCCGGTATGTCGGACATGATGAAGGGGTAATGTAGTTGTAATGGGGGAAAATAGTGGAAGAGACGGAGACACGGACACGATGTACAACACATTTTGGTTGTGGAATTTGTGGAGGAATATTCTTGAGAAAATATTGGAGGAGTACATGCCTATTTATAGGATGTGAGAATTCCCAATTGGATAGGATTAGAAAAAGATTTAAATCCCCTTTTAGATAATTGCTACGAATAAATTTAAATCAATCAAATCCAAATTCAAATCAAAATCAAATTTTAAACCTAATTAAATTACATCCTTTAGTTTAAAATCAAATAAGATAATTCAAATTCCAAATATGGATATTAATTTACTTTAATCTATTTAAATAAATCCAAAAATCAAATCAAGATTTAAATGACCACAATAACTTCCAAATATATTTTTCAAAATACCAATAATAATAATTTTGAAAATAATAAATACTTTTAAATATCTTTTTGAATAATAAAATATTAATATTAATAAATCTCAAAAATTATATTTTTATTTAAAATAAACTAGTAAAATATTTAGGAAATATATACGTATGCACAAGAATATTATCAATAATTGTTATAAACGAAATGCTTTGTATAAATAAAATAAATAAAATAATGAGCTTAAAATTTTGGTACGATAGCTAAAATAATTATTATATAAATTATTTTGAAACTATAAAATTAGAAAATATATTTTTTTCTAAAATATGTACGCTCGCACATATTCGCACTCGTCGATCAATTTTAAAAAATAAAATTTCGTGCGCGACGTACAATACGACTACGCGACGTACAATACAAAAATTTAAATCATTACTAAATTTAATAATAAAAAATAGTAAAAATTTAGGAGTTTTACAAGAATACCTTGGTATGGCGATGTATGATCTAAAAACCTACGAATGATCTAATTTGACCTAGTTTAGCAAGGTATTGACATAGTTTGACTTAGAAATAACTTAGAGACTTAGTATCAAGCTAGTATAGCATGTCTATGATTCTAAAACACCAATTGACATTGATATTCCATATCTAGGTCTTCGAGGCACTGTTTTGGATACTGTTGATACTTCATACTAGATTTCAGGCGAGTATATTCTCTGATAATTTTTTGTTTATGATATCTTCTATGTTTCTTGTACTTAGTATAGATATCCTTGATTTCTTGACACATTGGTTACACAGATTGGTATTTCTGGATCTCGTTATGAGATGTTATTCCTTCTATATCATGGTGTACCTTATGCAGTCTTATTGTTGTTCTTGTACAGTGTATGGATATCGATTCCTGCGAAGGCTCGCGACCTTCTCAGAGAATCATGTATCGTAACGTACCACGGTTGGATTCACTATAATAGTCGGGGGCGGAGAGTTTAGCATAGATATATGATCATACCCTCCTTGTATCAAGTATTATTCTATGAATAGTGTTATATACACCACACATATGATTAATCAGGCCATAATTCTTGTATCAAATTTCCAAGCCGAACACATGTTTAAACTAGTGCTCTCATATAGGTAGTTATTTTCTGATTTCTTGTATATGATGTTCCTGCTCTTATGTTTACTTATATCATTTCCACACTTTGTTATATTCATGTACCTATCATATTATTTTGTATACTCTCTCTATTTACTGTTACATAGTCTATATTATTTACTGGAACTGTTATTAGAGGTGTACTTCATTCCAATCCTGACTGGATATATTTTTTACATGATTTAGATGATAGGTGTCCTACCTACTACGGACCTCAGGATGTAGTAGGAGTAGACCAAAAGACGCTTGTTCAGGAGGGTGTCACTACCACATTTTAGCTTGAGTGTATTTTGGTCATTTTGAAAATTTTGGATTTATTTTGAATTATTGGAGTGATGGTTTTTATTTTTGACCTTTGCTATTTGAGACTTTGGAGACTAACCTAGATGTTGACTTTAGCAATAGTGACTTGATTAGCATGGTGGGACCCTAGTCTAACTTAAGTCAATCCAAGTTGAGTTATTTTGAATCAAGTTTCATAGAGAGAATAAGTGATCTCGGTGCATTGATTTTTGACATATAGATTGATTCATTAGCATTAAAACTTAGCCCAACGCCCATTACTCATCAACCCTAACCCTAATTCCTTCCATACATGGTCAGCCCCTAGGGATTCCTCCCTATTTAAGGTCTCTTCCTAGTTCTTGCCTCTTTTGACATCACATCAACTTTTGGCAAGAAAGAGGTATTGGCCTTTCTTCATCAATCTATAACTTCTTCATTTTAATTCATTTTTGACTCTAGTCTCTTGCAATAGAACCTAATCATACTCTATTTGCTGTTTATGGAGAGAAATCTTATATTTTGTACAATTTGGAGCTTTTGACTTACAAAAGAAATCTTCCTATTTGGAGCTTTTCCTTGAGTTTGATACTTAATAGGTAAACACCTCAAACTATCATTAAATCTTTATTTCTATGCATGGTTGCCTAGATCTAGGTGTCCCCTAGCTTTTGGTGTGTGTTTGGTGAAGTTTTACATTGGTTTCGTGTCTGTATCGAACATGTATTAATCTTTATTAGCAAGTGTAAAACCCCTATTTTTTTAAATTTATTTTTATTATTTTATTTTTCTTAAAAATGAATTTATATAATTTATGGTTTTATTTATTTTTTAAAAAAATGATCTTAGCCATTGTTGAGTTTTGGAGCACTAGACGACCATGACTTTTAGCACGGAAGTTGTAGCAGTGTGCCTTGACTAGTGTACCAGTCATGCCGGGGGGAGCCTAGCCATGGTGATGTCCAAACTAGGAAAACTAGACCAAGTTGTGAATTGACTCATTTAAAGTATTTTAATTAAATATTATTTTATATATTAATTTTTAGATGACCCGGTTGGCCCAAACCAGCCCGAACTGGGCCCGGACCGAACCCAAGCCCATGTAAGCATGTAGTGTGACCAAATGTGGCCATATAGGCATATTTTATGTATGTACAAATATTTTCTAAATTATTTTAGAATTTTATGTGCAATTTCTAATTATTTAATTATTCGTACTATTATTGGTATTTTATTATTAAATAATATCGTGCAATATTTGTACACATTTTTGGACCCGGATAAGGGTGTGCGGTAGAAGTTCACCCATGGGAAAGATTTTACTAATTTATTATTATTAAAATTTATTTTGCGAAGATTTAATAAACATGATTATTCTGTAGAGATATTATTATTATTATTATTAATATATTGAGTTGGTTTATTGTGAATGGAATTTATATATATATGTAGATATATTTAAATATACTAAATATTTGGATATGTGAAATTTAAAGTGTTATTTGGATTTAGATAGATTTTTGGATGTATATAGTTATATATATATATAAAATATTTAAAGATAAGAAAAAGAAAAAGAAAAGAAAAAGGAAAAGAAAAGAAAAGAAAAAAAAAATCAAACCCACCCCTTAAAGGGGCGGGCCCCACCCTCTCCATGCTTGCTGCGTACAGCAGCAAGCCTCGCAACTTTGTTCGTGAGTGGGCCATTGGGTATTAGTATTAGTAATAGTTGTATTAGGTTTTTACCTAATTTATTTTAAATATATCTTCCTCCACAGACCTCAAAACCCTAGACTTCCAAAACGAAAATTACAGCAGAACGTACCCTCTTCGACTACGAGTTCATTTCACCAGCGACGGAGTTGTGTGCGCGGCGAACGGAGCATCGGAAGTCAGCCCCTTGACATCCACAGAGCAGTTTTCCCACACAAGGTACCCTACTTCCCGACGACGTAACTTTTTACTCGTAACACCGATTTTCGATCTGTATGATTTTCTGGAAAGTAGACTTGACCGTCTTCGGGATCCTCCAGGTGGATTTCGACATGGCCATCCAACTTGCTCGAAAAATCGAGGCAAAGTTGGAGAAAAACCACTTTTCTGAAATATTAAAAACTGTTTTAAAACACCAACTTGTCGGCCACTTTTCTTTCTGTACAACAGGATTTTGTAAAAACTAATTGAAGGCAGAGAATAACAACATAATCGAGATTGTAACGCACCTTCTGGATTCACTTTTCATCTAGTGTGTAAAAAGTTACACGTTGTTAAAGTTTCACGAAAACTTGTAAATTCTGTTTTCAAAAAGTAGAAAAATATCCCGATACGGCACCGTTTCGACAAACCGGGCGACGTGGTCGCGCACTATATGCATCAAAAGACGCGTATGGATGTTGTCGACGTGTAGAAATTGACGGGACCCGATTTTGTTGCACGTGTGCGACGAAATCAGTGCGTATCCGTCGAGATATCCCGTATCGACCCTTTGCAAATTAAGTCACAACTTTGTGCACACTCATCAAATCGCGACGATACTTGCGCCATTGGACTCAAAATATTTTTCTGGTCATGTGAGCCAAGTTTGGTTCAATTCTGAGAAGGTTGAGTGGGACGCCATTTTTGGCGGGCCCACAATCCCACTCAACGGGCGATTTTGTGCACGGCCCATCGAAATCCAAAATTGGACATACTGTTGGGTTCGTCTTATCAAAACAAATTCGTAGACATATAGTTTGACAACTTTATAGACCGTAGGTTCTGGTGCGCATTTCAGTGCAAAGCGGGTCCAACGATCGACATCGTTTTGACCCAAAATTATGATTTTACCCATGTTCTAGAATTTAACTTTTAGAAGGCGTTTTCTAGGCATATCTTGTATTCCAAACTCGTTCGTGATGTTTGTTGCAGCATCCGGAGTCATCTGCGGGATTTGGCTTTTCTTGCTTCGTTTATTTGCCGGTTCGAGCTACTGGATTATTCTCTTTTGCACATAACCTCAGGCAAGATACCTTGCCATCTTTACTGCTTACATTTAGTTATACTTTATTTTAGTTATTGTATCTATATTTTTTGGTTATTATTTTTTTTCTTGTGGACCTAGAGTTAAGAGACTTCCGTCAATAGGATGCATGTCATTGACTTTGTCACGATTGTATCACAAGTTGTTTGTGAGTTGTGAGTATCATGTAGTGGTCACTTGCGTATTGGATGATCACCCGTGCGCATGCATAGGAATAACTGTCAATAGATGTATATTAGAAGACTTGACAATTATCTATTATAAAACATTGTTGTGGAAACGACACGTGTTGGTGTGTCGTGGTTACGATGCATATACAGTATCATTGGGGGGAGGGGACAGCTATTAGCGTAGGGGCTACATTTATTTTTACACACATTTTGGGCCGATAGTGACTCGGATGAGCGCTACTTACTGCCCCGGGCCGATAGTGTCTCGTATGAGCGCTACTTGACGGCCACTCTTTATTACTTGCTTGCGTGAATCCGTTACAGCCCCTACGTAGAACGTTGTCCTCAAAGTGCATATCACATAGATGGATAAGGACCCAATCATGTCGTAGTTTTATAGTATTTTTTTTATTTATGCAGATATAATGGTATGTTCTTCTTGTATCTTGCTACGTCCCTCTGATGACCTGGTTATCTCTCCAAGTGTGTGTTTCTATGATATTTGCAGGTATTCCCACCGAGGCCGTGATCTTCTCCATCCTTTCGAAGAGGATTGCACTTGGCTCGTCTTGTTATTCCATCTATTCCTTCTTGTACATTTTATTTGAGATAGTTGGTAGTGGACTTTGTCTCCGCCCAACTTTTGTACAAACTACAATTCAGTGTTGATTCCTATTTTGTATTGATTCTTTTATTGTGGATGAGATTAGTATTATGGATTACTGCATTTTACAGCTTATGTATACATACAAGTTTTTATATATTGGAGTAGACTTCGTATGTATACAGCCGGCATGATACGTATCTAGTCCTACGTATTTTGGGACTGGGGCGTTACATGTTTTTGTGGTGGCCCATGCAGGTCAAATTTGTCATTTCGGTTACGTAACTGTACCGATGTGAACCTACAATATAGGATTAGAATTTAGGAACCTCATCCACATGCTTGACATCCTCTCTTGACTTCAAATTCTGAACTCTCGTTCACCTACCTTGAATTGCATCTTGCTTGATTCCTTACTACCGTTGATTCTTATTTTCGTGCTTAGTGTCAACTAGGAAGATGACTACACTAGTATATGCTCATTGGTTAACCCCATGGCTAGAAGGATTACATTGACAACTAGTATGCATTGAGATCCTCTTTGAGTTATAAAGATATGAGGATAAGAGGAACCATATTTTTCTAGAAGTATGAACTTAAGGATTAGTTAATTCCAAGTTGGGTAGTAGCAACATTAATAACTTCGAAGGATTTTAGAACTTTATTTTTATCTACAAAATGATAGAGGAATCTATATACAATTGAGAAAGGAAATTGAATTGATTTTGAGTTTTAATTTTTGAAGGTCTTTGAAAAATACTTATGATTCAGTGAATTATAGCTATACATCCTTGAATAGATTTAAAGTTAGTTGAAAGGAATTTTTTGAAATTTAAATGCTGATGTAAGATTATGAGGGCGGTTGATAAGGCTTGGTTTTAAATTGGGTTGTATGGTTCCCAATTAATAAGTTCGTAAAATTTTGAATTTTAAGTTTGGAGTAAGGTTATTAAGAATTTTGGTTAAAAATATTTTGAAGGATATATAATCAAATTGAGGATCTACTTTAAACTCTTGTATGAATTACGATTGATAACTCTTATTTAAATTTTGAGTTTAAGATTTGGGTTAATGATAGAAGAAGAAAAATACATAGATTTGATTTGTGACACAATAAAGGTTTATTCGAGATTGATTGGAAATTTTGGAGGAGAAAAAAATAAATAAATAAAATAAAATAAATTTTTTTATGACTGATAAGATCATTGAATGTTGAGTTTAAAGTTAGATTGCTAATCTTACAATCTTTGGGAAAGGTTACTAAAGATGTGGTGAAAAGTTATTTTGATTGATTAAAGAAATTTACCATTTAAAAAGTTGTGATTTTGTTTGAATGACTTAGAAATAGAAGTTATGTGATGGGTGCGTTAAAATATTGAGCTGTAAATTTTAGATTATTCGTGATATGTTAAAAGTTTATCTTGAGGGTTATTGGAGAAATTTTTGGAGTTTTAAAGTTATGAAGTGATATAAAATTTTTGATTCATGCGTTTCTTGGGTTTAATAGTTGGAGTGAAAATGTTAAATTTTAGAAAGGTTAGTAGTAACGTGATGGAAGTTTACTTGGAAAGGGATTTGATTTGGTCATGATTAAATTTGACGGCTTGGAGTGAATACGAAATTTGGATAGTTCATTTTAGAGAAATTTATTAAGGAACTTTTGGAGGAAACTTGAGTTTTCAATTTTAATATTAGGCCACCAAGATTACCCTAAAGAGTTAGGGTTATTCCATACTAAATGCCATGTCACTTATGACCAAGATAGTAGTATATACATAAGTGTTGCTAGTCACTATACTATATCTCAATCTTTACTTACTCGATTTTTTCCTCGAATCTCGATCTTTTATGGTAACCTTCTAACCCAGTTGCAATTTGAATAATGATTAATTGTTCATTGACTGTATTCATTTAAGAGGCTATATTTTCTCTAGAACTGTGATCCTAAATTATTTTGCTAGATTTTTATTTATTTTATTGCATGCTTTAACTTGATCTCCTTTATTTTGGAGTATTACTATTCACCTCATGAACTCCCATTTTCTATTTCTGGATATTTTGGCATCCCGTACCGTGACTTAAATATTTGGAGCACAACACAAGACTTTTCCTTCCAACAAACTTCATATGTTAGACTTAGACGAGCCCACCTTAATGTAGATATATCATGTCCCACTAAAACACGTCTCCTAGTACCCTATTTTCTTGATATGACTTTCCAGTCAAATGGCTAAGCTATAACCTCTACCATGACACCAGTTACTTTCGGACTTGAATTAGAGGTCCAACGTTGACTCATTTCTTTCAACCTGATAGGTGATTGTGTTCTACTTCATTCATTAAATGCCTAACTTTGTGCTTACCTTGATTGCGTGACCCATTGTCCCATCACACTATTAGTTGAACTCTTGTAAGTTGGGTAGAATATCTCACAACCTAACAAAACTTTTATCCTTATGAATAATGTTGATGAGTTTACTCAGACTAGAAATTCAGAGGACCCTAAACTTATATAGGCGACCAAGCCATAAATAAAGAAAACTAGGACAACTGTAAGGGCCCACACTTCGGGCAAGACTTGATTTTAAAAGATCTTGGACTATTTAAAATTTTCTTCATCAGTACCTTCCTTGCTCATATTTTGACTATCTCATGCTGCTAATGTAGCTTCAGTTTTGCAAGCTTATTTCGTTATCCAGCTTGATCATGACATATATTATTGGGTGCACCCACTAACATATTGTCTAATCAGAACCGGTGCATGATGGTCTGATCAACCTATTACACTTTGGTTCGCTTTTCATGAATTATTCTACGTGGATGGAGACATAGTTAAACTTGCCTTAGAGTCTCATCCGCGACAGCATTGACAACTCTCATTTGAATTATTTTCGTCGCCTATGAACCCCGTATTCGTACTCGATAGCCTCGTCCTTGAACTCTTTATTGTTTTTACTTCACTTATATTAGAAAGACCAGACACTGTACATGATAGATAGATGTAAGATATCACCTTTAGTTTTTCTATCAGTTATTTCAACAAGAATTTAGATAGCCACCAACCAACTCATGTGGCTATATCCTCACCTTAAACTCCACTTCTCCCCAATCCTAGAAATTTTTATTGTGCCCTTCTAATCCCACTTGAACGCACGAGAGTGATTCTAATCATCACTTAATCAAACCCTCGACCAAGACGATTAGTATCCAGTTCTCCCTTAAGGAATCACATCTCCTAAATGTCTAATTTATTCTCTTTGGCCTACTCAATTCCTTACTGTTCTCTAAAATTGGATGTTCAAAATTTTGTTACCTTCACTAGCGATCCTTATTCAATTCCATAACCACAATATATTTTTGTATATATCGACTCCACAATTTTCTATTTGCATGGTGGTGTTGAACGCCGTTTTATCGCCTCCACAAAAAAAAATTTAATTGCATTTGGGTATTGACGAACTCTTCCTATCCCTCAACCCTATCTATCCTATTAATCCTAAATTTCGAGGACAAAATTCTTGTAAGTTGGGTAGGATGTAAAACCCCTATTTTTTAAATTTATTTTTATTATTTTATTTTACTTAAAAATGAATTTATACAATTTATGGTTTTATTTATTTTTTTAAAAAAATGACCTTAACCATTGTTGAGTTTTGGAGCATTAGACGACCATGACTTTTAGCACGGAAGTTGTAGCAGTGTGCCTTGACTAGTGTACCAGTCATGCCGGGGGAAGCCTAGCCATGGTGATGTCCAAATTAGGAAAACTAGGCCAAGTTGTGAATTGACTCATTTAAACTATTTTAATTAAATATTATTTTATATATTGATTTTTAGATGACCCGGTTGACCCAAACCAGCCCGAACTGGGCCCGGACCGAACCCAAGCCCATGTAAGCATGTAGTGTGACCAAATATGGCCATGTAGGCATATTTTATGTATATACATATATTTTCTAAATTATTTTAGAATTTTATGTGCAATTTCTAATTATTTAATTATTCGTACTATTATTGGTATTTTATTATTATATAATATCGTGCAATATTTGTACACATTTTTGGACCCGGATAAGGGTGTGTGGTAGAAGTTCACCCATTGGAAATATTTTACTAATTTATTATTATTAAAATTTATTTTGCGAAGATTTAATAAACATGATTATTCTATAGAGATAAGAAGGGGTCTTTCTGTGGAAAGCTTCACGAGCAATCGTCGTTTTTTGATGCTTTTTTCCCTTCTCACAGCAGCTCTTTCCACACCTCCAGATATCTGGTGCCAAATCGTCGCTCCTTTCCTTATTTCTTCGATCATAGAGTTGGCTATCTTTCTGGCATTGATTGTACAAGTTCGTGAAGAGGGCTGGACGAGTAGAATGAGGCGCCCGAAGGCGACCGTGCCGGGAGCCCACTCCGCGGTGACCGTTAGGCGCCCGAAGGAAGATCGACAAAAAAGAGTAGTAGAGTAGCCCCCCCTAGAACCTGGCAAAAGTCACTATCAAAGAATTCCCGAGCAATTCGAAGTAATGATTATAAGAAAGAGAAGACTCCTTACCTGGATGAGTGATAGATCTGGCGAGCTCCTGTGAAGAAGGCAAGCAAGGAGCTCGTGCATTGAACTATTCAATCAAGCGGAGGCGCTTGCGAAAGAGGAAAAGAGCTAATTCAAGGCCACCTATGAGTTATTATTATTAATATGTTGAGTTGGTTTATTGTGAATGGAATTTTTATATATATGTAGATATATTTAAATATACTAAATATTTGGATATGTGACATTTAAAGTGTTATTTGGATTTAGATAGATATTTGGATATATATAGTTATATATATAAAAGATTTAAAGATAAGAAAAAGAAAAAGAAAAGAAAAGAAAAGAAAAGAAAAAAAAATCAAACCCACCCCTTAAAGGGGCGGGCCCCACCCTCTCCATGCTTGTTGCGTACAACAGCAAGCCTCGCAACTTTGTTCGTGAGTGGGCCATTGGGTATTAGTATTAGTAATAGTAGTATTAGGTTTTTACCTAATTTGTTTTAAATATATCATCCTCCACAGACCTCAAAACCCTAGACTTCCAAAACGAAAATTGTAGCAGAACATACCCTCTTCGACTACGAGTTCGTTTCACCAGCGATGGAGTTGTATGCGCGACAAACGGAGCATCAGAAGTCAACCCCTCGACATCCACAGAGCAGTTTTCCCACTCAAGGTATCCTACTTTCCGACGACGTAACTTTTTACTCGTAACACCGATTTTCGATCCGTATGATTTTCTGGAAAGTAGACTTGACCCTCTTCGAGATCCTCCAGGTGGATTTCGACATGGCCATCCAACTTGCTCGAAAAATCGAGACAAATTTGGAGAAAAACCACTTTTCTGAAATATTAAAAACTGTTTTAAAACACCAACTTGTCGGCCACTTTTCTTTCTGTACAATAGGATTTTGTAAAAACTAAATGAAGGCAGAGAATAATAACATAACCGAGATTGTAACACACCTTCTGGATTCACTTTTCATCTAGTGTGTAAAAAGTTACACGTTGTTAAAGTTTCACGAAAACTTGTAAATTCTGTTTTCAAAAAGTAGAAAAATACCCCGATACGGCGTCCTTCCCGACAAACAGGGCGACGTGGTCGCGCACTATAGGCATCGAAAGACGCGTATGGATGTTGTCGACGTGTGGAAATTGACGGGACCCGATTTTGTTGCATGTGCGCGACGAAATCAGTGCGTATCCGTCGAGATACCCCGTATCGACCCTTTGCAAATTAAGTCACAACTTTGTGCACACTCATCAAATCGCGACGAAACTTGCGCCATTGGACTCGAATTATTTTTTTGGTCCTGTGAGCCAAGTTTGGTTCAATTCTGAGAAGGTTGACTGGGACGCCATTTTTGGCGGGCCCACAATCCCACTCAACGGGTGATTTTGTGCACGGCCCACCAGAATCCAAAATGGGACATACCGTTGGGTTCTTCTCATCAAAACAAATTCGTAGACATATAGTTTGACAACTTTAGAGACCGTAGGTTCTGGCGCGTATTTCGGTGCAAAGTGGGTCAACGGCAGACATCGTTTTGACCCGAAATTATGATTTTGCCCCTGTTCCAGAATTTAACTTTTGGACAGGCATTTCCTAGGCATATCTTATATTCCAAACTCGTTCGTGAGATTTGTTGCAGCATCCGGAGTCATCTGCGGGATTTGGCTTTTCTTGCTTCGTTTATTTGCCGGTTCGAGCTACTGGATTATTCTCTTTTGCACATAACCTCAGGCAATATACCTTGCCATCTTTACTGCTTATATTTAGTTGTACTTTATTTTAGTTATTGTATCTATATTTCTTGGTTATTATTTTTTTGTTTGTGGACCTAGAGTTAAGAGACTTCCGTCAATAGGATGCATGTCATTGACTTTGTTACGATTGTATCACGAGTTGTGTGTGAGTTGTGAGTATCATTTAGTGGTCACTTGCGTATTGGCTAATCACCCGTGCGCATGCGTAGGAATAACTGTCAATAGATGCATATTAGAAGACTTGACAGTTATTGTAAGCCCCCTGAATTTCAGGGTTTATTTTTATTTTTCTGAATAAATTATTTTCGATAAATATTTTATTATTTAATTGTTTAGATCATTAATGTACCTTTCCGTGACTTTGACTTCTGGAGCGACAGGGATGCCAATCTCTGGAAACTCTCTTCACGAGTTTTGAAGTAGACAAGATCATCTTCGTTTTGATATATCATGTCCCACTTGAACTCGTTCCCTTGTGCTCTTTTTGTATTGCGCAACTTCGGGTCAACTTAGACCAATTAATCATTGAATAATTATTCCCACTTTTATTTTTGATCTTCGTTTGCACGTTACCGTGACTTTTAATTTAGGAGGACGAGACCAGTCGTTTTCTCAGAACCAACTTCTCATGAATGATCTATTCGAGACGCTCTTCACCCATGACCTTCGTGTCCCACTCAGACGCTCCATTTTGTGCTTCATTTTCTTCGCACAACTTTCGGTTCAATTTAGGCCGATTTATTTTCTACCGTGAAACCTGATTTATTTTCCAATTTAATTTCGGGACCTGACATCGATCCAACCTAGTCGACCCAAAGTATAGACGTGGCCCACATGAAGCCTACTACCTGCATGATGCTTGTGTCCCATCTATTGGAGTCCCCGCATATTATTTATTTTCCCATGATTATAAATACCCATTTTTAATTTAATTATTGCACCCGGTTCGATTTTGATCCGACCCGGCTCGATCGAACCCGAACCCAAGCCCCATGTTGTTCTTCCATGACTGCCCAAAAACCCCACATAATTTTCTCTATTTTCCCCCTATTTTAAATATTTATTTTTCTCTCTCCACTTTACAAATATTCTATATGTATATATGTATACATATATATATATATCTAACTCTCTCACTCTCTTTATTAATACAAACACTCACCCACCCCTCACCTCCACCTCACAGCCGGCCTACACCAATCCCTCTCTCTCTATCAACTTTTCTCTCTCCTTTTACTCTCTAAATATCTCTCTATCTCTCTATATATATATATATATATATATATATATATATATATATATATATATATATATATATATATATATATATATATATATATAAAACTCTCTCTCTCTCTCTCTCCTATTTTTAACAAACACCACCTCACCCCCCTCTCTCTCTTTACAGCACTCCCCCCTCTTTGGACCGACATCACCCACTCCCTCTCTCAAATATCTCTCCCTCTCTCTATTCTTACACTCTCTTTCTCCCTTTATATTACCCACACACACACAAATTTATCTCTCCCTCAAACAAACACACACACCCCTACTCCACAGCCACCTTCCTCCTTCCTTCTCCCTGGCCAAACAACACTCCTCCGGGCCAGCGCCTCCTTCTCCGACGCGACGCATGGGCTATTTGTGCATTTACGTCGAAATCCCGCCGTAACGCGCGATTTCAAGTTTCAGAAATTATGTTTCGGGACAGCGACTTCGCACGTGTTTTCGGGAGATCCGACCGTTGGATCGGTGAACTCTTTGCTCCGCCACAATCTCGGTATATCCATCTTCACTCCCCTCAATTTTTGTCCGTTAATTTTATCGTTTGATACCTCAAAACTGGCCACCAAGTTGACGTTTTAAATTGAACTGTTTTTGGACAGTTTTGTGACGCCAACTTCGCGGGTTCGTATCTTCGTTGTCGCAGCTCCGTTTTGTGCACCATCAGTTCCGGTGCATAGCTGGTATAACCCTCTTCCTGCCTCCTTTAGATTTTGTTTCATTTTAAGCACGTTCGGTTGGTCGAATTCGACGCCAAAGTTGGCCGTCCGAATTCTTTAATTTGCACTTGTAAAATTCTATTTTTGAACCCGGGACTCCGGATTTAATTTCTGACACCACCAGTAGACTCGTGGCGTCGTTCTGGCATGTTTTCATATAAAGTTTGCTTGATTTGGAGAACGTGGGCCCTGGCACACATTTCGGTGCAAAACGGGTCCCACTTTTCGAGTCAACGGGTCACTTTGAGATCGGCTCATCGGAATCCAATTCTGGATATATCGCTGAGTTCGTATCGTCATTCTGGACTCATTGACATATAATTTGCTGAGTTTTGAATACTTTTGCTCCGACACGCATTTCGGTGCAAACCAGATACCAAGTGTCCGCGTCAACGTATCATTTTGAGATCGGCACATCAGAATTCCATTTCGGATATACCGTTGGGTTCGTATCATCATTCTGAATTCGTGGACATATAATTTGCTAGGTTTTGTAGACTTCTATCCCGACACATTTTTTGGTACAAAGTGTGTCCAACGGCGGACATCATTTTGACCCGAAATTACTGTTTTGTCCCTGTGTCTAAATTAAACTTATGGGTAGGCTATCCTAGCTGATTTGACCATTCTGGACACGTTGGTGATAATTATTTTATCATCCGACAACATCTGTAGATTTTGATTATGTATTATCCTTAATTTATAATTAATTATTTTTCCAGAAATTGTTACTTTCTGTTTTTGAATTTTTATATATATTTTAATTACTGTAAAAATCTGAGAAAAATTGTATTTAAATACTATGTTAGTTTAGCTAATTTATTATAATTTTTCCAATATTTAATGAGTACTTTTGGTATTTTATAAAAATGGGAAAATAGAACTCATTTTCAGGATACATGTGTTTGTTGATTTTTAATAAATATTTATGAGGGTTTATAAATTCCAGAAAAATTAGTATAAATTTCTATAATTAACAAGGATCATTTTGGTACTTTATTTTATATATATTTAAACTTTTTGTCTATCTCAAAAATTATTGGAACATAGTGTACAGTTTGATTATTTATTAAATAATTACGACTTTCAATATTTTGTGTTGTATTGGGTTATTGTAGTATTGGAGCTCACCCTACACTAGTATAAAGGTCCTAGAAAATTAGTTTGGATATAGTGGCACTCCATATTAGACTTTTATGCTAGGTCCCCACTTAGTTAGTGTCCAGTTAGGAGACGTGTCTCACCACTAGTGTATTATTGAACATAGCTTAGAACTGAGTTTGTATATCATTATTGACAGGACACCGGATATCTATATCTTCGTACTAGTATTCTTGCTTTGCTCGAGGCAAGTACATCTACAAACTCATTTACTGTCTTTTAATGCTAGAACATGTATTAACCCTGTTAAAATACTGATCATTGAGGTAGCGAGTTAAATCTTCACATGTTGTATTACTTTCAGCACTTGCCATGCTTAGGACAGTTATCGTACCTTCACATGCTTCTTACTGGTTCTCAGTACATGTTTCACTATGCTTTATACTACTCGGAGTATTCACATGTTTCATACGGCTTCCAGTACCTGCCATGCTTATACTACTCCCAGTATCTCTCACATGTTTTTACTGTTCTCGTATCTCTAACATGATAGAATATGGGTTATGGGGAAACTGTTAGTAGCGTACGTGATCATGCCCTCCTACTCGTACGTACGTACCGAGCAAGGTCGTATTTTATATGCATACCTTGTCGTAGGCCTTTATCTCAAAGCGGATTTGTGCGTATGTACATCTGTCGCCGTTTCACTTATACGGAAGTATATTTCATTATGTGCCCCCAGCATATTGTACATCTATTGACCGATCACGTACCTGCTACAGTTTTAAACATTACATATGCATCTGTCTCTATGACATATGTATCCTTGCCATGATAGATTATGAGATATACCATGATTCCAGATATGCCATGTTTCCTATGTTACTATGATACAGTGATTCCAGTCATACCATGATCCCAGTTGTACCATGAGGCCATATTTTCCAGTATTTCCTGTTTTATAGACTTATCATACCATATTTTTTGTTGTACATCTCTTTCATTATATGTTCAGTACTTTAGTTGTAGAGGTTGTACTTGCTCCCGTCCTGACAGGATAACGTTGTAGGTTTACTTTTCGAGAAGGAAATGCTATGTGTTACATGTTATGGTACTGCATTGAGGACCTGGCCTTAGCTCCAGAAGAGGCCCCAGCGGGGAACCTTGCTTAGTTATCTTTCATGTGTTTTTATACTTAGACTTTGGTCTGTACTTATATTTGGATACTGGACTTTGTCTCCAGTTAGATACTTTGGTTATGTATTATTAAGTCTGTGCTCATGTTACCTTCGCTTATAGATGCTGTGTTGTGATGAACTTTAAATATGGTTTTAGAACTGTTAGCTGATTAGAATCTTTATTGTCTATTCTTAGAACAGCTTACTACGCTTTGACCAAGCGTAGGCTGGACATGGCTCGGCCCGGCCCAACAATTTGGGTAACGGGTCGTGACAGTCATCTATTATAAAACAGTGTTGTGGAAACGACACGTGTTGGTGTGTCGTGATTACGATGCATATACAGTATCATTGGGGGGAGGGGACATCTATTAGCGTAGGGGCTACATTTATTTTTACACACATTTTGGGCCGATAGTGACTCGGATGAGCGCTACTTACTGCCCCGGGCCGATAGTGTCTCGTATGAGCGCTACTTGACGGCCACTCTTTATTACTTGCTTGCGTGAATCCGTTACAGCCCCTGCATAGAACGTTGTCCTCAAAGTGCATATCACATAAATGGTTAAGGACCCAGTCGTATCATAGTTTTATAGTATTTTTTTTTTACTTATGCAGTTATAATGGCATGTTCTTCTTGTATCTTGCTACGTCCCTCTGAGGACCTGGTTATCTCTCCAGGTGTGTGTTTCTGTGATATTTGCAGGTGTTCCCACCGAGGCCGTGATCTTCTCCATCCTTTCGAAGAGGATTGCACTTGGCTCATCTTGTTATTCCATTTATTTCTTCTTGTACATTTTATTTGAGATAGTTGGTAGTGGACTTTGTCTCCGCCCAACTTTTGTACAAACTACAATTCAGTGTTGATTCCTATTTTGTATTGATTCTTTTATTATGGATGAGATTAGTATTATGGATTACTGCATTTTACAGCTTATGTATACATACAAGTTTTTATATATTGGAGTAGACTTCGTATGTATGCAGCTGGCATGATACGTATCTAGTCCTACGTATTTTGGGACTGGGGCGTTACAGCAAGTGTTTGTGGAAATGTCTCTGAGAACTTTTTTGTTATATTTTTGAAATATTTTTAATTGGAAATATTGATTTTGATGTGCTCTTTGATTTCTCTAAACTCTGAGTTGATTTCTGAGTCGTGTTGTGTCCACACAAAGACACGAACACGCTCGCGTGCAGAGCTTGGGTTTCCCCTGCTGTTCGATTGAGTTGTGGGACACGACATAGTGTGGTTTGACCCAATATTACGAGGACACGTGGGGGCAGTATTTGCGAACTAGACCCAAAAGTGGCTCGAAGTATCGTGTCGTATTGGACACGTTCTTGCTCGTGCACTGATTTTACAAGCGCGCGTACATGCGTACAGACATGCGCTGATATGCGTCTCGTACACTGATACGGGGACACATGGACACTTAGTGTTGTGTTCAGTATGTAGCCCTAGTGCTAGGCTACACGTGGACGTAACCATGTGGACACACGTGTCGTGTGTCGTGTCTGCGAACGTGATGAACTTGTGCACGAGGCAGTGCACTATTTTTCTGTGCTCGTGTGTTAGTTTTGTATTGGACACGTTTGTGTCCAGTTTAGGGGTACTATTACACTTGTGTGACACATACACATGTGTACTAATGTTTACCAACTAATTAATTGGTAATTAACTATGAATTGAATTCGAATTTCATGTTTTCCCCAAACCGTCTGATACAAGTTCTGTAAATTGATTCCTGAGATCTAAATTTTGTTTTAATTATGTTTTACTGATGTTAGAGGTTAAATTTACAATGTTAGATCATGTATTGTGCCTGAGATTAAGTTCACATTGTTGGGTTCATGTGTGAGATGGTTGGGTTTGTTGAATTGTGTTTTCCCGAGCCTGTCACATTGATTTCTGAGACACACACACACACATCACCTAATATACACACACACATGTTCACAAGACTCTATAAATGGAGAACACCTATATATGCTGTCACCCTATGAATTACACACACACACATATACACTCTAAACCTGTGATGTAATCTGTATATACACACACACATTGAACTGTTGAAACCTGAGAACACCCTATGAACTGCTATCTACACACTACTGAATTACACACACACACACATTGTACACTCACACACACATCTAACCTGGAAACCTGAGACACCCTACAGCTATCTGTACATACACATACACTCTAACCTGCCACGGAAATCTGGAAACACACACACCCTACTGCTACACACACACACATATTTTATTGCTACAAACTCACACATACATTACTGCTACCACATACAAACTCACACACACTCTAAAACTGAGAACACACATTGCACACACACACATTACACCACTGTCACTCTCTCTCTCTCTCTATACATATAATATATAAATATCTATATTCATGTATGATAATATGTGTATATATATATATATATATATATATATATATATATATATATATATATATATATATATATATATATGATTGACTATATATAGTTGTATATGTAAAATGTGGTGAATATATACATGTGTATGCCAATATAGAAAGGTATATAGGCATATATCCCTATATGGTTTTCCTATATGTATGCCTTATATACATTATGTGTATATGGGTATGTATATACATGAAATTGTGTGTTGATAGTTTGTGTAGTCTTGTGACTTGTGTGAATGCTAGGATAGACATGGTTAGGCTTAGTGAGACTTGTCTGGGTTAGGACTTGACCTAGTTGACCTAATTTGACTAGTGTAGTTGACTAGAGTTGACCAAAGGTTGACTTTAGCCTAGATTGACCCAAATATTATGTAGAATGCATTGTAGTGTTCTATTTTACCATTCTGGACATGTTGTGACTTGTGTTATTCTAAATAGGAGTCAGACACCTCTCCTCAGACAGTATATTCACTTTGGATACTCAGGATATCAGACGAGTACATTCTCTGACCGTTTCATACTTGTTAGGACTATATTCTTGCTCTAGATTACTTTACTTGATGCTGTCACGATGGTAACACGGATTAGTACTATATGGATCTTTTCATACGATGTTATCCCCCTCGGGAGCATCGGATACATTATGTCATGTGCGTTTCACTTTCATCATGTATTCCTGTGCTTTTATCATTCATGTGCACTCTCGTGATTTATGTACTCTCATGTTCACGGAGCCCCCATATTTATATTCATGTGCACCCATTTATGGGCCCCCATGTGAAATCATATACAATAATATAACTTGAACGGATCCTTGTGTATTGATTGGGGATGGGCGAGTAGAAATAGTCACGTGAATATTTCTAAAGTAGTGTAGCTATTTACAAACTCTCATATTTATTATCAAGTCGTTCACATGTCTATCTTGTACTCTAAATCACCAGTTCACTATTAGTTCTTTATTTATAGTAGATATTTCCATTACAGTCATCTCTTTATTTTATGTCTTTTATTTCAGTAATTCATGTATCTTACTCTATTGTATGCTTTATATTCCTGTCATGATTTGAACTGCGTAAGATGTACTGTGCTCGCTCCTGTCCTGACTGGACCCGTTGAAAATATTACAGAGGACAAGAATGAGGCATGTTGTACCACCTACTACGGGACATCATTAGAGGACACCTGTGACTTGGACTTCCAGCAGGATCCATTACCTGCTGACGATACTCCCATAGTTTAGTTATCTTATTTCAGTTGAATCTCATCTGGATATTTGTATTAGAAATTATGATGATGTGGATTTGTGGAGCTTGTTAGATATGTATCTTAGACACTTTGGATTCTCTCTTTTATCGTATTTCATCTGTGGATTCTGTTGATATTCTTACCTATCTTATCGTACATCTTCCTTAGCTGCGATTGAGATTTGTACTTTATATTATTCCTCCATTCTAAGAGTATAACTGTGCAATATACCTTAAACTGTTAGATGCATGTTATTGGCACGTCGATTTTGATTATTGTTCACAATAACCCTTGTACGTCTTTAGTTTGTACTTCTCACAGGCAAGAATAGAAGAAAGGATTCTCCATTCCATGACGCTAATCAAAGACCATGGAGCTCTGCATCTCTCCCTCATCAGATTTGCCAAAGACTATGAAGCAGCTTGGATACTGCAAAGAAGACGATTTTTCTTCTTGTTCTTTTCCTGAGTCTGTATTTGTCTAGGAAATCTTTGTACGTACTTTATTAGGATGACAATGCTAAGGGAAGAAAATGGTGGAATAGTCTTTTAAAAGAGGCGGATAATCCGTCGGATTTCCGGTATAATCCGTCGGATTATCCGATCGCTCACAGCAAGTCAGTGAGCCAATGTTCGGATAATCCGACAGACTTCCGTAGAAATCCGCCGGATAATCCGATCGCTCACAGCAAGTTAGTGAGCCAGAAGATCGGATCATCCGACGGACATCCGCGAAAGTCCGACGGATATCCGCGAAAGTCCGACGGATAATCCGGTTCTCTCACAGCAAGTCTGTAAGGTAGTGTTCGGATCATCTGCCGAATTTCTGCTGAAATTCGACGGATAATCCGCTTGACTTGTTTGCATCTTTTGAATTCAAATCCAACGGCATCTGGCAAGTGTATTTAATGCATCCAACGGCTCTTTTTATGACCGTTACTATTGACCGGATAATCCGACGGATAATCTGGTTGACGACTGATTTACCTTTATGACTTTGGATTTGTATAAAAGGAGTTTGACTCTCTCCTCTTAAAGATAATCTCTTACAAGTTTTAAATTTTCTCAACCACAAAAGAGCTTCACCATTAATACTCCACCAAGCTTTCAATTTGTCATCCTTCCCAAGTGCTAGAGTATTTACAAGTTATAAATTTCGATCTTCACGTGTTAGAAGATCAACAAGTTCTCTTCTCTTTTGTTTGAAGTTGGCGAGCCTTCGTAAGAAAACTCGTGTGTAGAAGTTGGCGAGTCTTCGGATCCAAACTCGTATTGAAGTTGGCGAGTTCTTCGGATCCAAACTCGTGTGTACTATTTGCATAAATAGTGGATTAAAGTCGGAGAGAGTTCCGGGACTGGACTGCCTCAAAAGAGGAAACCAGGATACATCCTTGCGTTTGATCTTTCTACTCTTTACTTTCAATTGTCTTTATTGCATCAATTGTTGTAGTTATTTTTTAATTACCCTATTCACCCCCCTATAGGGTTCTACAATTGGTATCAGAGCTTTGTTCTCTTGATTTGGATTTACACCCTTGAGTGATCCATGGCCTCTAACCCTAGTATCAACACGTTTCACAATGAGGGGCACTCCACAAATAGGCCTCCCCTATTTGATGGTACCAACTACAACTACTGAAAGATTAGGATGAGCATTTATCTAAAGTCCATAGATTTCGACTTATGGGATTGCGTGATAAATGGTCTTCCTACTCCTTCCAGAGCTATTGAGGATATTGCTTCTGACACCCTTCGGGACACTCTTTCTGAAAACATTAAGAAGCTTGCAAGTCGAGATGCCAAGGCAATGAATGCTCTTTATTGTGCTCTCGACAGTAGTGAATTCAATCGAATCTCTACTTGCAAGACTTCCAATGAGATTTGGAAACTACTTGAAGTCACACACGAGGGAACTTCACAAGTGAAGGAGTCTAAGATTAGTAGACTCACGCAAGAATATGAGTCTTTTAAAATGAAGCATGATGAATCTATTACTTCTATGTTTACTCGATTTGGTGATATTATTAATCCTCTCTCCTCTCTTGGTAAGGAATATCCGGCTCATGAAAAGATCAGAAAAATCCTTAGAGGGTTGACGAAAGTTTGGAGTCCTAAAACTACCGCAATTATTGAGGGGAACGATCTAACTGTCATGAACCTTGAGACCCTCACGGGTAAGCTTATGACTCACAAGCTCGATATGAAGGATCAAGAAGAATCCTCCACACAAGAGAAGGAGAAGGAGAAGACCAAAGAGAAGGAGAAGACTCTTGCTCTCAAAGCTACAAAGTCTTACTCCAAGGAGAGCTCCGACGACAATGAGTCGGATGATGATGAAGAAATAGCTCTCACAGCTAAGCACTTTCAGAAATTCCTCAAATTCAACAAAGCAAATCACTCCAGACGGGAAAATGAGGAAGATCCAGCATGCTATCAATGTAGAAGACCCGGACATATCAAGAGGGACTGTCCGATGATAAGAAGAGATTCAAGCAAGTACGAGAAGCCAAGCAGAGGAAGCTCGTCCTCTAGAAAATTCGCCAACACTAGCATTTGGTGTGAGAGTGATGCTAGTGACTCCGACAATGACAAGGAGTGCAAACACAATGCAAATGTTTGCCTCATGGCAACTGATGAGGTACTTGATGATCTTTCCTTAAACACTCTTACTTATGATAATTTGGAAAAAGCTATCCTTGAATTACACGAAGAACACAAAGGTGTTAGGAGTAAATACAAGAAGTCTCTAAAAGATATTGATGCCCTTCAACTTGAAGTAGAGAGACTCTCTAATATCATTATTGATATAAAAGGGAAATCTCCCGCATCTGACACGGATGAGATAGAGTCCTTAAGACTCAAATATCTAGAATCTCTTGACACCATCAAGAAAAGGGATGATGAGATTCTATCCATGAGAAGTTCTTATGAATTTGCTATGCGCAAATGTCAAGATGCTAATAGAAGAGAATATGACACGTCTATTAAGTATAATGATCTTCTTACACGGAGTAAGAATTTAGGTAATAAGAATACCACTCACATGCATGCTCCAAGACACCCCCACACTCATCATAATGCTAGGCATACACCTTTCATGAACACTACACACAACTTCTTCTCTAACACGAGAAAAGGACCTTTTGTTAAGAAGAACACCTCACATCATGCCTTTTACTATCATCCTCATAACACTTATGGTAGAACTTCTCATACTAGAAACTCACATATGCACAACACTCACACTTCTTCTTCTAAATCTTCTTTGATGTGCAATTATTGTGGTGTGATCGGACATACTTCTAATTTTTGTTATACAAGGAAACAAGTTGACATGAAAGTTCTTAAATGGGTTCCTAGAACTAACAATCAAGGACCCAAACAATCATGGGTACCAAATCGTTCATCTTCAACTTATGTTGTAGGTGACGAATCCTTCTCATGCTAGAAGCAAGTGGATTCTCGATAGCGGTTGTTCACGGCACATGACCGGTGATGCTTCACTTTTTACAATGCTATCGATGAAGAAGGAAGGACACGTCTCCTTCGGTAACAATCTCAAAGGTTATATTATTGGAAATGGTAATATCGGTTCTCCTCCCTATCCTTGTATTAATAATGTTTGTCTTGTTACTAATCTCAAGCATAACCTCCTTAGTATTAGCCATCTTACCGATAATGGCTATGATATCAAGTTTGTTAAACTCAAATGCTACATTACCGATAGTTCTAATGGAACTATTGTTTATGAAGGCATTAGAGAAAACAATATATATGTTCTTTATCTTGTTGAAGGTACTAACAATGACAGATGCCTAGTTGCAAAGAACGATGAGAGTTGGCTTTGGCACATGAGGCTTGGACACGCAAACATGGATACCATCTCTCGTCTCGCATCCAAGAAGCTTGTACGAGGACTCCCAAGTATCCCATTCAAAAAGGATATGGTATGTGAAGAATGCGAGAAAAGTAAGTTGACCAAGTCATCCTTCAAATCAATCAACTCTGTAAGTACTTCTAGACCCCTTCAACTTATCCATATGGATCTTTTTGGGCCTAGTAGAGTTGCTAGCCTTGGAGGCAAGCTTTATGCTTTTGTTTTAGTTGATGATTTTTCGAGATTTACTTGGGTTATTTTTCTTGCTTGCAAAAGTGATACTTTTCGTGAATTTGTTGTTTTTTGTAAACGTGTTCAAAATGAGAAAGGTTTTTCTATCAACAAAATTAGGAGTGATCATGGAGGGGAATTTGATAATGCCGATTTCAAAAGATTTTGTGAAAAGAATGGTTTTGGACATGATTTTGCTTGCCCACGTACTCCTCAACAAAATGGTGTTGTAGAGAGAAAGAATAGAACCCTTGGCGATATGGCCCGGGTTATGTTAAACCAATATAAGCTCCCCCAATATTTTTGGGCGGAAGCCGTTAATACGGCTTGTCATGTTATAAATAGAGTCTTAATTAGACCTATTTCTAAGAAGACTCCTTATGAGCTTTGGTTTGACAAAATTCCCTCAATTGAATATTTCAAAGTTTTTGGTTGCAATTGTTTTATTTTGAATACCAAGGATAACCTAAGCAAGTTTGAAGAAAAAGCCTATGAAGGAATATTCCTTGGATACTCTACTCATAGTAAAGGTTTTCGTGTTTTTAACAAAAGAAGTCTTGTTGTCGAAGAGTCAATCAATGTCTCTTTTAATGAACTCAACTCTTTTACATTCTCATCTTCCGAGGATATTGATGACATCTCGTTTGGGTTGGAGAACTCCTCTATTGAGGATCGTCCCTCTTCATCTAACAATGAAGTTGTGACCCCTTCAAAAGAGTCTCCTCCTCTCGAGCCTCCTCAAAAGGATCTCCCTAAAGAATGGAGATTTTTCACCATTCATCCTAAGGAACTTATTATTAGGGATCCTTCCTCCAGTGTTAGCACAAGATCCGCCACTCGTGATCTTTGTACAAATGTGACTTTTATCTCTCAAATAGAGCCTAAAAATGTTAATGATGCTTTCCTTGATGAGTTTTGGATGATAGCTATGCAAGAGGAGCTTAATCAATTTGAGCGTAGCAAGGTTTGGGAACTTGTCCCAAAACCTAGCAATCATCCCATTATTGGAACAAAATGGGTGTTTCGTAACAAGCTTAATGAAGATGGGTTAGTGACTCGTAACAAAGCCCGATTGGTTGCTCAAGGCTATAACCAAGAGGAAGGCATTGACTACGACGAAACCTATGCTCCGGTTGCACGTCTTGAATCCATTCGTATGCTTTGTGCTTTTGCTTGTTTTAATGACTTTAAGCTTTTTCAAATGGATGTTAAGAGTGCTTTTCTAAATGGTATTATTAAAGAGGAAGTTTATGTTAAACAACCTCCCGGTTTTGAAGATTTTCATTTTCCTAATCACGTGTTCAAACTCCATAAAGCCCTTTATGGCCTCAAACAAGCTCCCCGTGCTTGGTATGAGCGCCTTAGCTCTTTTCTTATTTCTCATAATTTTTCAAAAGGAAAAGTTGACACCACACTTTTTATTAAATCCCATGATGGCACTCTCTTATTGGTTCAAATTTACGTCGATGATATTATTTTTGGTTCTACTAACAACACACTGTGTGTAGAATTTGCTAAAGTTATGCAGGAAGAGTTTGAAATGAGTATGATGGGTGAACTTTCCTTCTTCTTGGGGTTACAAATCAAACAAGGACCCAAAGGAACCTTCATAAATCAAGCAAAATATACAAAGGACCTCCTCAAGCGTTTCGACCTCGACTCATCCAAATCAATGAGGACTCCTATGGCCACAACGACAAAGCTTGACAATGATGAAAACGACACCTCGGTCGACATTCGTAAGTATAGAGGTATGATCGGTAGCTTACTTTATTTAACTGCTAGCCGTCCTGATATCATGTTTAGTGTTTGCTTGTGTGCACGTTATCAAGCCAATCCAAAGGAATCACACTTGTGTGCCGTTAAGCGCATTTTTCGTTATCTCAAAGGCACCATTAACATGGGTCTTTGGTATCCGAAATCCTCATCCTTTGAGCTTCGCAATTTCTCGGATGCGGATTTTGCCGGATGCAAACTTGACCAAAAAAGCACTAGCGGCACATGTCACTTCTTGGGAAAATCCTTGATATCATGGTTTAGCAAGAAACAAAACTCTGTCGCTCTTTCTACCACCGAAGCTGAATACATAGCAGCAGGGTGTTGTTGTGCACAAATTCTTTGGATGACACAGACACTAGTAGATTATGGTATTTCTTCTTCATGCATCCCTATTAAATGTGATAATACTAGCTCCATTAATCTCACGAAAAATCCGATTTGTCGCTCTCGCACTAAACACATTGAGATAAGACATCACTTTCTACGGGATCATCAACTGAAGGGTGATATTTGTCTTCAATTTATTGACACCACTCATCAACTTGCTGATATTTTTACCAAATCTCTCTCTGAAGATCGATTCACTTTTATTTGTCGAGAAATCGGGCTCCTCGATATCTCCATTTGAAATCTTTCTGTCTATTTCGGATTTTTTGGAGGATTTTCGCATAAATCTGCCGGATTATCCGCTCATTTCCAGCAGCTTTCTATGAGCAAGTTCGAAAAATCTGCCGAATTTCTGCATAAATCTGCCGGATTATCCGCATTAATTGTTCTCCGCCAAACCCGGCCGCGAATGGCTATGGCATTCATTAGACGTGACCCCCCACCTACCCGCATTTAATTCGTTCTTATCTTCATCCGGATTTTTCGTCGAAATTTTGTATAAATCCGTCGGATTTTTCGGTTTTGCGGTACAGGCACAGAGAACGAAGCGTCGGCTGCATTCCCATCACCTCTCTTCCTCTCTAACCGTTCCCCTTCTCTCTATCCGTTCCCAACATTTACACCCCTTCATTAACACCTCTCCACCCACTATATACTTCATCCCCTCCCCTTCCATCCTTCCATTCTTCTCCAAATAACTTCCACTCACTCTCTCTTCCTCCATGGCTTCTCACACCAAACGTCAACGCCATGACTGGAGCTCCTCCTCCTCTCAGCCTCCTACCCTTGCTATGTTTGTCCCTCCTCCCACGCAAGGCCACAATCCAAACATCTTCAAATCGGCTTTCCACTCCCGGGAATGGTTTTCGTTCTATCACAAAGCTCCAGTTTGCTCCGGGAAACCTATCTCCTGGCTCAACTTCAAGGACCACCGCGACTTCTTCCGCTTCTCCCGCATCGACGCCCTCCTTGAGAGTCAGGCCGACTTCTATCCACATACTATCCGCATGTTCTACTGCAATCTTGTTCCCGCCAAGGAAGGTCCGGAGTTTGAGACAAAGGTTGGTGGCGTGAAGATCACCGTCACTGCAGCATCCTTGGCCACCATCCTTGGTCTCGATGAACGCAAGGTCCATCGTTCCCTTCCGGGCACCATTGACCACATCTCCTTCTCTCCTGACATGAGTTATGAGGAGTTCATTTTCAATATCTATGGGGGCTCCCTTGTTCAGCGACCGGAGGACAAGGATCTGAGTCCCTTTTTCTATGACATGCATCGGATCCTTTGCCACACTCTCACCCCGAAGTCTGGGAATATGGACAGCCTGACTGCTGAGGAGCTAATCTGCATGTATTATCTGGTCGCCTGCCAACCCTTTTCACTGTCCAAGTCCATTATCTACACCATGATGCTTATCAGGGAATCTCCTCATCGTTCCCTTCTCTTCGGTATGTACATCACCATGATCCTTGAAGCAAATGGTGTTGACTTGACTCATTGCCCGGTTGGCGATCCTCGTCCCACCCCTCTTGCTAAATCCAAGGGACGTGGTCGTGCGACTCCTGCTGTTGCCCCTACTACTGCTCCTGCTGCTGTTGCCGGTGGCCCTGCATCTCCTCCGACGACTCTTTTCACTCATGACGTGCGCGGCTACATTGATCGCAAGTTTGCCGATCTCTCTCTCTCTACCCATGAGCGTATTTAGGCTAATACTCGGGGACTCGGCACTCTTATCCACCATGGCTTTATGGACCAGGCGTACTACATTCAGTGTATGTTTGAGGAGCACACTCCCTTTCTCAACCCTAACACTCCTCATCCAGACTTTCCGGGGCCTCGCTTCACTGATCCTAATGTTTATGGCTTCATGTACCCGGATGGCGTCGATCCTTATGGCGCCTTCACCTCTGTTCCCGGGGATGATGAGGATCAGGAGGCCGGCCCATCTCATGCGTCTGACAGTTGATGATGCCTTTTTAGTATTGTCTTGTGTGGTCCTTCGGGGACTTTTCATATGTGTTTTGTGTGGTCCTACGGGACTTTTAAATGTCTGTTTTTAGTTATGTGTTTCGGTGGGGCTTCCATAGCCTCGTTGTTTGTACCCCTGTCTCTTTACCATTAAATGAAAGTTTTAGTATGCTTTTCTGTTCAGTTAAATGTTCTGTCTTTTTCTCACCATCTTTGATTAACTGACAAAGGGGGAGAAATCGTATTGAGGGGGAGATTCTTTATTATGGGGGAGCTATTTACTTTCTTTATTCTTATTATTTGTTAATTATCAAAATGGGGGAGTTTGTTGGCACATCGATTTTGATTATTGTTCACAATAACCCTTGTACGTCTTTAGTTTGTACTTCTCACAGGCAAGAATAGAAGAAAGGATTCTCCATTCCATGACGCTAATCAAAGACCATGGAGCTCTGCATCTCTCCCTCATCAGATTTGCCAAAGACTATGAAGCAGCTTGGAGACTACAAAGAAGACGATTTTTCTTCTTGTTCTTTTCCCGAGTCTGTATTTGTCTAAGAAATCTTTGTACGTTCTTTGTTAGGATGACAATGCTAAGGGAAGAAAATGGTGGAATAGTCTTTTAAAAGAGGCGGATAATCCGCCGGATTTCCGGTATAATCCACCGGATTATCCGATCGCTCACAGCAAGTCAGTAAGCCAATGTTCGGATAATCCGACGGACTTCCATAGAAATCCGCCGGATAATCCGATCGCTTACAGCAAGTTAGTGAGCCAAAAGATCGGATCATCCGACGGACATCCGCGGAAGTCCGACGGATAATTCGGTTCTCTCACAGCAAGTCTGTAAGGTAGTGTTCGGATCATCCGCCGAATTTCCGCTGAAATCCGACGGATAATCCGCTTGACTTGTTTGCATCTTTTGAATTCAAATCCAACGGCATCTAGCAAGTGCATTTAATGCATCCAAAGGCTCTTTTTATGATCGTTACTATTGACCGGATAATCCGACGGATTTCCGCTGAAATCCGACGGATAATCTGGTTGACGGCTGATTTGCCTTTATGACTTTGGATTTGTATAAAAGGAGTTTGACTCTCTCCTCTTAAAGATAATCTCTTACAAGCTTTAAATTTTCTCAACCACAAAAGAGCTTCACCATTAATACTCCACCAAGCTTTCAATTTGTCATCCTTCCCAAGTGCTAGAGTATTTGCAAGTTGTAAATTTCGATCTTCACGTGTTAGAAGATCAACAAGTTCTCTTCTCTTTTGTTTGAAGTTGGCGAGCCTTCGTAAGAAAACTCGTGTGTAGAAGTTGGCGAGTCTTCGGATCCAAACTCGTGTTGAAGTTGGCGAGTTCTTCGGATCCAAACTCGTGTGTACTTTTTGTATAAATAGTGGATTAAAGCCGGAGAGAGTTCCGGGACTGGACTGCCTCAAAAGAGGATACCAGGATACATCCTTGCGTTTGATCTTTCTACTCTTTACTTTCAATTGTCTTTATTGCATCAATTGTTGTAGTTATTTTTTAATTACCCTATTCACCCCCCCTCTAGACATGTGACATAGGACAGCGTTCTACCGCCGATACTATGGCGTAGGCTGGACGTACCCACTTCTCGTGCCCTTACACTGGGTGCGGGTCGTGACATGTTTTTAGTGGTGGCCTATATAGGTCTAGATTTGTGGTGGTATTCGAACTAGAGTATCACTGCAGCCTATAATAGGATTAGGATTTTTTTGAAGGTACTCGATCACATTAGGAAAAACTCTTAATCAGATTCCTTTTATCTAAAATTGCTGCTTATTGTCTTCCTTTGAATATAAACTGTCCTTCTTTGATATTTTGACTCATTCTCAGAAATTGTTTTCTTGTTTGATCTGTCTCCAGGATGGTCATCGAGACTAGACTCATCACCCTGGACAAGGGGACACTGATGAGAGGTTTGCCACCTCTCGTCCTGTGCAGCCAGCCCCCGCTACCGTAGTACCAGTTATACCAGCTGGGGTAGGTGTTTCAGCTGTATTTGGAGGAGCCCCTCCAACAGTGTGCAGGAAGAGCCCAGTTATTTAGGAGATGCTCCAGCAGCAGCAGTCGCCTTCAGGATCCGTCGACGCAGTCCAGCTATTCACCTTCTTCCAGCAGTTCATGGAGGCTCAGCAGGCTCAGCAGCAGCGTCAGACGGTAGAGTTCAGTCGGGGCATCGATATGGCCCTGACGACAGTTGAGAGGGCTACAGCTCAGCCTCCGGCAGGTCAGCAGCAGCATCAGCTGAAGGAGAAGGGCATACAGGATTTCCAGAAGATGCACCCATGAGACTTCAGGGGTACAGAGGGCATCATGTACGCCGACGAGTGGATCGAGCACATGGAGGAGATCTTCAGGTTAGCAGAGATTCCAGCGAGACTGCAGATTGAGGCGGCGGCTAGTATGATGCAGGACTTGGCTCGCCCGTGGTACCAGACAGATCTAAGGGTTGGTACATTTGGGCAAACTTGGGCAGCTTTCAAGAAGCTGTTCAAGGAGAAGTTCTTCTCCGACGCAGCGCTTGCTGCCCTCGAGATGCAGTTCGAGGCTTTGGTGCAGGGCAGTCAGACTGTCGAGGAGTATGGTGGGGAGTTCTGTCGTCTGAGCAGATTTATTGAGGGGCTATCTGAGGCGACGAAGGCCCGGAGGTTCAGGAAGGGGCTAGTCAGGGAGGTGAATTCCTATACCAAGAGTGCCCGCAGTGCCACTTTTGAGAAGATCCTGGTGGGCGCCCTAGCAGCGGAGGATGACCTTGAGCTAAGGTTCATGAGGGGACGAGACACTCTCGGTGGCAGCAGTAGTGGAGGCCAGGCCAAGAGGCCTCACTTTCAGCAGCAGCAACAGCATCAGCAGAGACAGTTTCAGCCGCAGCAGTTCCAGCAGCCGAGACTTCAGCCAGCTCAGCACCAGCAGCAGGCCCCGAGGCAGTAGTCTACTAGTTGTACCTTCTGTAGGAAACCGGGGCATGGATGGACTGAGTGCAGAAAGAGGCTAGGGAAGTGCCTTCTCTGCCGTTCGTCGGAGCATCAGCTAAGGGACTGTTCCCTCTTTACAGGCAGAGCAGCACAGGAAGCAGGAGCCAAGGCTCCAGCGGGACAGCAGAAGGGATTGCTGCCGACTCAGCAGCAGCGGTTCGTGTATCATCAGCAACAGGCCAGGGGAGGCCAGTAGGGGCGATTTTTCGCCATGGTGGCCGAGGAAGCAGAGGCTATTGGGGAGCTGATCGCAGGTTCTGTTCTTCTCGACTCCATTCCAGCTTTTGCCTTATTTGATTTCGGGGCTTCCTACAGTTTTATGTCTGTATCATTTGCTGTTAGACACTGCCTTGTATCTGAATCGTTGTCTAGGACTTGCAAGATCACGATCGGGGTGGTATTATCCTCGTGAGTGATGTTTGTAGAGGGCAGAGTATTATTTTGGGAGGCTGGAAGTTGGATGTGAGTCTGCTCGTAATGCCACTACCGAACTACGACATTGTATTAGGTATGGATTGGTTGAGCAGGCATCATGCCAGCATAGATTGCCGTGGGGGTAAAGTTCTGTTCGAAGCGCCAGGAGAGCCAGAGTTCGAGTTCATCCGACGGCAGGCGGAGCAAAGCAGCGAACTTTTATGCGAAGTTTCAGTCGAGGAGCAGGCGGTTCCACATCCTTTGATTACGGAGTTCATGGACGTCTTTTCGGAGGATTTGCCAGGACTTCCACCAGACAGAGACATTGAGTTCTCGATAGACTTGGTTTCCGGTGCGGAACCGATTTCTCAGCAAGTCTATTGAGTGAACAACAGCGAGTTGGTAGAATTGAAGAAGCAGGTGGATGAGCTGCAGGACAAGGACTTCATCCGATCGAGATCTTCACCTTGGGGTGCACCGATACTCTTTGTACCCAAGAAGGATGGGTCGGTACGGATGTGTATCGACTACAGGGAACTCAATAACCTTACGATCAAGAACAGATATCCACTACCACGGATTGATGACCTATTTGATCTGTTAAGCGGAGCTCGGGTTTTCTCGAAGATTGATCTGAGGTCAGGTTATCATCAGGTAAAGGTGAAGAAGGAGGATATCCCGAAGACTGCATTCAGGACGCGGTATGGTCAGTTTGATTTCTTGGTTATACCGTTTGGGATGACCAACGCCCCGACGGTATTCATGAACTTGATGAACAAGGTGTTCCACCAGTACTTGGACAAGTTCGTGGTGGTGTTCATCGATGATATCCTAGTGTACTCGAAGACTGAGGAGGAGCATGAGGAGCACTTGAGAGTGGTTCTGGAGACACTCAGGAGGGAGGAGCTTTATGGCAAGCTCTCGAAGTGTGAGTTCTTTCTGGACAGAGTTGACTTCTTGGGTCATGTGGTGACTAGAGATGGGATCTCAGTTGACCCGAAGAAGATCACGGCAATTGAGGCTTGGTCGGCACCGAGTTCAGTATCAGAGATCAGGAGCTTCTTGGGATTGTCAGGCTATTACAGGAGGTTCATGCAGGATTTCTCTCGGATTGTAGAGCCATTGACTAGGCTGACCCGGAAGGATACAGAGTTTGTCTGGTCAGAGGAGTGTCACGTCGCTTTTGATGAGTTAAAGAAGCGACTGACGATAACTTCGATTCTGACATTACCATCAGGATTAGGAGGATTCACTATCTATATTGACGCCTCAGGGAAGGGTTTGGGTTGTGTCTTGCAGCAGCATGGAAAGGTGATTGCCTATGCTTCCAGGCAGTTACGTCCCATGAAAAGAACTACCCTACCCACTACTTGGAGTTGGCAGCAGTGATATTTGCTTTGAAGTTGTGGAAACACTACTTATACGGAGAGCGGGTGGAGATCTTCACAGATCATAAGAGCTTGAAGTATGTGTTTACACAGAAGGAGCTCAATATGAGACAGCGCAGGTGGTTGGAGTTGATGAAGGACTTCAATATTTTACTACAGTATCATCCAGGAAAGGCCAACGTGGTTGCCAATGTCTTGAGTAGGTATCCGACAGCCATGTGTTTGACTATGAGTCGTCACTTGCTAGCATATTTGGAGAGCCTGGGGATTGAGGTGATTGTGCTAGGACTTCAGATGCAGATGTGGGGCCTTCAGATTCAGTAGGACTTGATAGAGAGGATCAAGTCGACACAGTTCGATGATGTAGCTCTACGGTGTATCCGAGAGCAGGTTCGAGCAGGACTGGTGGATGATGAGTTTACTCTTACAGATGATGGCGCTTTGAGGCACGGTTCCAGGCTGTGTGTGCCCAGTGGTGAGCTTAGGGAGCAGGTCATGCAGGAGGCCCACCGATCTCAGTACTCTATACATCCAGGTGCCAACAAGATCTATAGGGACCTGAGGGAGCACGTCTGGTGGTATGGGATGAAGTGGGAGGTAGCTCGCTTCGTAGCCAGATGTTTGGTCTGTCAGCAGGTCAAGGCAGAGAGGCAGAGGCTAGGAGGTTTGTTGCAGCCATTGCCCATTCCAGAGTGGAAGTGGGAGCACATCACGATGGATTTTGTTTCTGGATTGCCGCGTACACCAGGAGGGAAAGACGCGATTTGGGTTATCGTAGATAGGTTGACCAAATTAGCCTACTTTTTGCCATTTAAAGTGGGTACGTCTACTGAGATGCTAGCAGAGATGTATATGCGACAGATTGTCAGGATTTATGGAGTTCCGGTCAGCATCATCTCGGATCGAGATAGTCGCTTTACTTCCCATTTTTTGCGGAGTCTGCAGACTAGTTTGGACACTCAGCTCAAGTTTAGTACTGCATACCACCCTTAGACGGATGGACAGTCAGAGAGCACTATTCAGACGCTCGAGGACACGCTGCGGACGTGCGTCTTGGATTTCGGAGGATCCTGGGAGGATCACCTGCACTTGGTGGAGTTTGCTTACAATAACAGTTTTCAGGCCAGCATTGAGATGTCACCCTTTAAGGTACTGTACGGGCGTAGATGTCGTACACCCTTATCTTAGAATGATGTTGGAGAGTGAGCTTTATTGGGACCTGAGATGGTTGTTGACGCAGCTGAAAAGGTGAAGCTCATCAGAGACAGACTTTGCGTGGCGCAGGACAGACATCGGCATTGGTCCGATAGCCACCAGAGGCCTTTGGAGTTTGAGGTACAGCTTAGAGATATAAATAGAAGTAGGTTATTTGTTTGTGTTTTGTTTGATCATGTTTGATTATTTTGTAACTTGAGACCTTGTTTGTGTTCAGGTCGGAGACCTAGTTTTTCTGAGGATATCTCCGACTCGTGGTACCATACATTTTGGTAGAGGTGGGAAGCTTAGCCCGCGCTTCATCGGACCTTTCGTGATCAGCGAGAGAGTCGGTGACATGGCATACAGGCTAGACTTGCCACCTGTATTAGTGGGTGTCCACAACGTATTCCACGTATCACAGTTGAGACGGTATGTGGCTGATCCTACCCATGTACTCGACCATTCGGAGATTGAGGTGGGGCCTACTCTCAGTTATCCAGAGCAGCCAGTAGAGATTCTGGATCGTCGAAAGAAGGTACTAAGAAACCAGGTGATACCCTTGGTTCGCATCGCATGGAGGCATCATTCTCCAGGAGAGTCTACCTGGGAGCGGGCGGATGAGATGCGCGAGCGATATCCATATCTTTTTGGACCTTGAGGTATGATTGTCTATCCTTCTCATCAGTTTAGTTTTGCCTTTAAATTTCAAGGACAAAATTCTTTTAAGGAGGGTAGATTTATCACTACCACATTTTAGCTTGAGGGTATTTTGGTCATTTTGAAAATTTTGGATTTATTTTGAATTATTGGAGTGATGGTTGTTACTTTTGACCTTTGCTAGTTGAGACTTTGGAGACTAACCTAGATGTTGACTTTAGCAATGGTGACTTGATTAGCATGGTGGGCCCTAGTCTAACTTAAGTCAACCCAAGTTATTTTGAATCAAGTTTTATAGAGAGAATAAGTGATTTAGGTGCATTGATTTTTGACTTATAGATTGATTCATTAGCATTGAAACTTAGCCCAAAGCCCATTAGTCATCAACCCTAACCCTAATTTCTTCCATACATGGCCGACCCTTAGGGATCCCCCTATTTAAGGTCTCTTCCTAGTTCTTACCTCTTTTGACCTCACATTAACTTTTGGAAAGAAAGAGATATTGGCCTTTCTTCATCAATCCATAACTTCTTCATTTTAATTCATTTTGACTATAGTATCTTGCAATAGAACCTAATCATACTCTATTTGCTGTTCATAGAGAGAAATCTCAGATTTTTTATAATTTGGAGCTTTTGACTTGCAAGAGGAATCTTCCTATTTGGGTAGAAGTTTATATTCAAGGAAAGTCAATAAGGAAATCTTCCTTTTGACCAGCCTCTCGATAGTATTCCCCGGACCTGAGCGATGAGATCGTGTCTTCATAACCATCATGAAGATAGATCAAAACAAGAAGCAATTTCTGAGAATGAAAAAAAAATTCAAAAGGGAACAGTTTGTATTCAAGGGAAGTCAATAAGCAACAATTTAGATAAAAAGGAATCTGATTAAGAGTTTTTCCTAGTGTGATTGAGTACCTTCAAAATATCATAATCCTACTGCAGGCTATAGTGATACTCTAGTTCGAATACCACTACATAAACTCGACCTGCATGGGCCACCACTAAAAACGTGTCACGACCCGCACCCTAGAGTAAGGGCACGAGACGTGGGTACGTCCAGCCTACGTCGCAGTGTCGGCGGTAGAACGTTGTCCTAGGTCTCATGCATCTAACAGTATAAGGCTAAACAGTTTATACTCCCCGAATGGGGGTGACATAGCAGAATATAAACTCAATCACAACTAAGGAAGAAGAAGCACGATATGATATAGAACTCAAAATGAAATACAGATGATCAGAAGAGTCTAAGTGCCTAAGATAACAACTCAGCAAACACCCAGAAATACAAAGTCTCAACTACAGATTATGAAAGAATATATACAATCCAGATCTCAAATAACAAAAATAAGTAAAACCTAGATTAGGGAGCCTCAGTCTCTATAGCTAGTGGATCCGGCTGGAAATCCGGATCACAGGTGTCATCTAGAGCTGTCCCATAAAAAGTGTCAACACCAGCCTCATCCTTGTCCTCTGTAAACAAAGCAACGGTGCCCAATCAGGACGGAGCAAGCACAATACATCTTAACAGATCATTGCAGGTAAGAAAATATAATCATGCAGTAAAGTAAGATACAGGATCTGAAAGAAAGTACAGAATGTAAACAGAGAGAGAACTGTAATAGAAATATCTACTATAAGTAGAGAACTAACAGTGGCTAGTGAGTCAGAGTACAATATAGACATGTGAATGGCATAGGACGATTCTGATGCTACACTACGGAAGGATTCTGATGCTACACTACTTGGATATTATTCACATGTCCACTTCTACTCCTCCGTACCCCCAATCAATACACAAGGATTAAGCCAGGTTATGTTATGATTCATGTAACGGCCCCCGAAGGGTGGTACATGATAGTCCCATAAATGGGGATTCTAGGAATGCCCAATAAATAGGCGATTCAAGAAAGACTCTGTGATCATGAGAGTACATGTCACAAGTGATTCAATGAACCATAAAGCATAGTGATACACAATGTAAGTGAAACACACAGAATATGTAGTATCTGATGCTCCCTGAGGGGATAACATCTCAAGAAAGGATCCATATAGTACTAATCCGTGTGACCAACGTGACAGCATCAAGTAAAGTAATTTAAAGCAGGAGAATAATTCTAACAGGATATGAAATGATCAGAGAATGTACTCGCCTGTATACTGAGTATCTGAAGAATATCTACTGTCCGAGGAGTGGTGTCTGTCTCCTATAGAACAGTACAAGTCACTATAAGTCTAAAATGATAATAAGATGCAATTCAATGCATTCTACATGAATCTAGGTCAATCTAAACTAAAGTCAACTTTTGGTCAACTCTGGTCAACCCTAGAAGTCAAACTAGGTCAACTAAGTCAAACCTAAGTCAAACAAGTCTATACTAGTCTAACTAGTCTATTCTAGCAAGAACACATCAATTCTAGACTATACAAATCTAACTAGACGCTCACTATGCATACAGACACACCCATAGGCCATGAGCCCTAGGTTATAGGCTATATCATGCCTATAAACCAAACCTCATATCTACACATATACATATATTAATATATATAAATTAATATAATAATACACATTTTAAATATATAGGCCACCTATAATATATGCATCACATATAGGTACATATATATATACATGTGTATACCTAGAGTGATAGGTAGAGGGAAATCATGTGAGGTGTTTGTGTACTTGTGTGTTAGCATGTGGCATGTATTCCTGTGTGTGTGAAAAACCTGAAATCAGTGAGTGTGATATGGTATATTAGAAACAGTGTGTAACCTGAAAACAGGGAGTGATATAAAGTGTTAGTGAATTAGGAAAAACAGTGTTTTTGGCTAGCAATGTGTAACATGTGTGTTTATGTGAGTATATCATGATGGTGAGGGTTAGTGTCATATGGAAGAACAGTGAGTGTCACAGGAATCACATTGATAGTTAACCAATGGAACTTGTTGACAGGAAAAACATGAAAGAAGAGGTGTAATGCCAAATCTCAGGATTAGTATCCAGGAAGACTAAGTGACAGTTCAAACCAATCAATTCAAAATTCCTGTCAATTGATAACATCAAACCCATGAATCAAATTACAGTTTAAATAGGAAATGAATCAAGATCAATTCTCAGTTTAAGGGAGAAAATGGAAATCTATTTTACAGTTGATATTGAACCTAATGACAATTTAATAAACCAACCAAGTGCCATATGGGATTGTCACATTGACAGTTCACTCCCATCCCATGAATCAATTTGAATTCGAATCAATTTAAAGGAAAGGAAATTAACTCAGGTATTCTCAGGTTTGGGGGGGGGGGGGGGGGGGCGTTGACAGTGAATAATGAATCAATGACAGTGTCATATAACTCTTAGCCAACCCAATCCAAAACCCAACACCAATTCGAATTCGAATCACCCATGAATTCTAACCATCAGTGAACTAACAATGTATGAGAATTTATATAGCAATGATCATTCAAATTAGTTTTAACAGGATTAATGGGAAATGAATTGACAGTTTTAAATAGGAAAATAAATCGTCCAAACTAATGTATCAGCCAAAACAATCCAACCCAAACCATCAAATCTATTTACAACATCAACACATATTTGAAACTCAGAAACAATCAAATTCCAATTTCAAATTCATTATGAAAAGAAACCCAAAACCTGGAAATCAATGTTTACATTTAACCATATCAATTCGAAACCAAATCCCAGTCTTAGGTAGTGTGTGTATCAGTTTTCAGTGAGGTTTAAACAGTGTGAAATGTATTCTCAGAATACTGTGTTCATAGTGACAGTCTCAATAATTCCAGTCCCATAGCAATTCGAAAACCAACACATCTAGCTAATCATGAACCCAATCGTGTACATTAATCCTTACACATATGGTTGAACTATTATTGCAGTTAAATCAATAGAAACAATTCAAAACTTGCATTCGAATCAGAAAAATGTAGACAATGCTCTGTGTATCAGACATTCGGGGAAAAACTAATTTGAATCCCAAAATTACAATAAATAATCAAATCTATGGTTGGTAATTAATGTGTCACATGTGGTTGTGTTCATCAGACCATAATGTGTCAAAAATCTGGACACAAACGTGTCCAAACGAAATTAGGACTCAACCACAGAAACTGTGGACAGACAGCGTGGTCGAGCGGTGTCGAGCCCTCGTGCTCGCGACACAAGGCGACACGTGTCTCGTGCTTGTGCACAGAGGCTCGCCCAGGGTAGATCTACCTACGTGACACCCTGCACCATGACGAAGTGTCGCCGTGTCGTATCAAAGTGCGCGTATCAGTGCACAAAAATCAGACTGAAACAGCCCTGTGCACGACCGTGCGTGTCCAGTGCGGGCGCAATTGCGCTACGTGTGGTCAACCATCTGCTCCCAAATTTTGGGAGCATGATAACAGTCATAGCCCCTCACTCCACACAAAATTTGGCGTGTCCTAGTTTCCTGTGTAGGGAGTTATCAACCCCGTGATGCAGGACACAGTGTATGTGTGTGCACAGCGTGTCCAACACAAATTTTCGACACAATTGGACACTAAAATACCAGACACTCTTCACAAAAAATAACCTACACACCTAGATCTAGGACTCTATTCAAATAGATTTGCAAAATTTGCAAATCAAATCGGTTCGGGCATTTCGTCGAACACCTAGCTTATAGGTTCGATACGTGTCCGATACGGACACGTAAAGGACACGAAACCTAGCAAAACCTATACCAACAGTTATAGGACACCTAGGGCTTCCTATCCATGCCTAGAAATCATAAGTTGATGGAGGGAATGAGAAGTTACCTAGGTGTGTTCTTCTTCAAAGAAAGCTTTAAAATTGGGGATCCTTCAAAATGGGGGATCCCTAGGTGGCTGGCCATAAATGCTAGGGTTAGGGTTTTGGGGAATTAATCAAGGGCTCTCCTTCCATCTAGTCTAACCAATGGTCTAAAGTCTAAGTTTCACATTAGTCAAGTTGCAATCTATTAGTTCTAACTAATCATGGCTATACCAAAACTAATCAATACTAACTAATACTAACCATGGCTAACTAAGTCGAGCTATGACCAATCTAGGATAGGTCCAAACTAGGTCAGGGCTAATCTCAAACACAAGGCTATCAATTAAATAATATTTAAATCACACCATCCTATTAATTATATTAAATTCCAAATAAATATATATTAAATTCAAATAAATTCAAAATGATAAAAATACCCTCATGTTCAAAAGTAAAATAATTATCCTAATGCCATGGTTGGGCTCTAGGTCAGACAGTCTCTCGGATTTCACTAGCAGCACATCAAAATCATAAGTCATGACTTAGAACAATTTTTAAATAGTTTTAAAATGATTAAAAATTACCAAAAATTCATAATGTGAAATAGATATCAATAATTAATAATATAATTACAAAATTTCAAAATTACCCTCATCTGGAAAACATGGTATTACAAAGTGGACGTGACCACGTGGACACACGTGTCATGTGTCGTGTCTGCGAACGTGATGAACTTGTGCACGAGCCAGTGTACTATTTTTTTGTACTCGTGTGTTAGTTTTGTATTGGACACGTTTGTGTCCAGTTTATAGACACCATTACACTTGTGTGACACATACACATGTGCACTAATGTTTACCAACCAATTAATTGGTAATTAACTGTGAATTGAATTCGAATTTCATGTTTTCCCCTAAACTGTCTGATACAAGTTCTGTAAATTGATTCCTGAGATCTAAATTCTATTTTAATTATGTTTTGATGATGTTAGATGTTAAATTTACAATGTTAGATCATGTATTGTGCCTGAGATTAAGTTCACATTGTTGGGTTCATGTGTGAGATGGTTGGGTTTGTTGAATTGTGTTTTCCCGAGCTTGTCACACTGATTTCTGAGACACACACACACACACATCCCCTAATATACACACACACACATTGTACACTCACACACACATCTAACCTAGAAATCTGAGATACCCTACAGCTATCTGTACATACACATACACTCTAACCTGCCACAGAAATCTGGAAATACACACACCCTACTACTACTACCACACACACACACACACACACACACACACACACACACACACACACACACATTCTACTGCTAAAAACTCACACACACATTACTGCTACCACATACAAACTTACACACACTCTAAAACTGAGAACACATATTGCACACACACATATTACACCACTGTCACTCTATCTCTTTCTCTCTCTATACATATAATATATAAATATCTATATTCATGCATGATAATATGTATATATATGTATGATTGCCTATATATAGTTGTATATGTAAAATATGGTGAATATATACATGTGTATGCCAATATAGATAGGTATATAGGCATATAGCCCTATATGGTTTTCCTATATGTATGCCTTATATACATTATGTGTATATGGGTATGTATATACATAAAATTGTGAGTTGATAGTTTGTGTAGTCTTGTGACTTGTGTGAATGCTAGGATAGACATGGTTAGGCTTAGTAAGACTTGTCTGGGTTAGGACTTGACCTAGTTGTAAGCCGTATGAATTTAGGGCTTATTTTTTCAATTTTATAAATTAGTTATTTGCAATAGATATTATTATTTGATAATTATTTTATTAAATGCTCTTTACCGTGACTTTGACTTGTGGAGCGTCAGGGATACAAATCTCTGGAAACTCTCTTCATTAGTGTGTAGTAGACAAGATTACCTTCATGTTGATATATCATGTCCCATCCAAACTTGTTCTTTGTACTCTTTTTGCTTCACACAACTTCGGGTCAATTTAGACCATTTGATCATTAAATAATTATTAATTGATTTTCCTACCTTTATCTTTGATCATCATATGCACGTTACCGTGACTTTTAAATTAGGAGCACAAGGCTAGTCATTCTCTTGAAACCAACTTTTCATGCATGACCTACTCGAGACATCCTATACCATGATCTTCGTGTCCCACTCAGATACACCATCTTATTCTTCATTTGCTTCGTATAACTTTTTGGTCAATTTAGGCCAATTAATTATCCACCGTAAAATGTGACCTGACTTCCAATTTAATTTTGGGACCCGATATCGATCCAACCTAGTCGACCCAAAATATGGACATGGCCCACATGAAGCCTACTACCCACCTGACACTTGTGTCCCATTTATTTGAGCCCTCGCATGCTACTTATTTACTCATGATCATAAACACCTAAAAAATTAAACCATTTATTGCACCAAGCTCCGTTTAGACCGACCCGGCTCAACCCAACCCAACCCAAGCTTCATGTTACCCCCTTATGGACACCCACACCCTCATTTTCCTATAAAATATCAAACAATTAGTCTACCCTTTTTTAAATATTTAATGTACACTCCATTGATTTAATTCCTTAGTTATAAACCTAATCCCCATTTAAATCCTAACCTTTCATTATCATACATCATCCCAAACACACAATTTCCTACACAAACTCACACACACACACCCCAACACATGGCCGGCCCTAATCCCCGTACCCCTCTCTTTCTCAACTTTTTTTTTCTCTCTCTCTCTCTTTCATTAATAACTCTCTCTCTCTCTCTCTTTATTACTCACAGCCACCACACCATCACCATCCTCATTTCATTTTCAAACTCCTCCTCATCTTCTCCTTCTTCATCAACAGCAGCTTCTCCACTCCCGTGGGCGAGCCCCCTCACTCTAACCTCCTCATCTTCCTCCTCCATGGCCGAGCTTCTCCTCCTCCTTCTCCTATTCTTTTTCACCACCACCATCATCTGCATTATCATCACCATTAAACCGCCACCACCACCGAGCTCCACCACCACTCCATCTTCCTCCTCCCTCTCCTTCGACCAGCTACCGCCACGTCGCCCCGCCACCGCGTCACCGCAGCTGACAGCAACAGTACAGCATAGGCAGCAGCAGTAGGGCGCACGGCAGCAGCAGTAGGGCGCACAGCAGCAACCCGTGGCCAACCACCACGTCACTGTTTGCCATTAAAATCTTTTGATAGCAATTTTAACTACAAATAGAACAATATTATAATGTAGGACTTAGACGTAGTCCTAGGAGTACACTTTTGTTTATCTGGGTCCTGTGTCGATGGAGCGAGTGGTAATACGTTGACTCCGTTGACGATCTGACGACGGTTTTCGATTCTCTGAAGGTCTGAGTTGCTCTGGGTGCTGGAGCTTGCGGAAAGGAAGAAGACGTTGAGTATCTCTTTCAATCTCTGTGAGTGAACTCTGATGCTCTGGTTGCGGCTGTCTTTTCTGTATATGTCTGTCTCTCTGTGTGTGTGTGAGGAGAAAATGATCCCTCTATTTATAAGCAGCAGGTTGGGCTGCTCATGCGCGCACATGTAGGATGCGCCTGTTCGTGGGGACACCACGTGGTTGAAGCTGCGGGAGACGCATAGATGATGTACCATCATTTGTGGGTTGAATCCTTCATGCTGTATTTGTGGCTGGCACGTAGCAGGGGAGAGGATCTTTCGTTGCTGAGATCTTGGGTGATTAGCACCCCTTCATAGCCTGAATTGAGTCAAAGGACACGTGGCGCATGTCTGTAGCTCAAATATCTCGGATTTGGTGGAGGGTAATCTGATAGGATACGCCTGGGATTGGGCACATAAGAAGACTTTGGCTCGTAATCTTCAGGAGTCACAAACCGGTCCGGGCGCACGACTTTTGAGGCGCATACGAGTCTTCAGGTGCATGACTACGGAGGCACATACGAATGGTCGATCGGCCACGTGGCTTGTAACCGCCAAAGGAAAGTAATGATGATGCTGACGTCAGCGGCGCTTCATTTTCTGCAAAAGTTGTTGCTGCTCTGTCATCGAGGTATGGCTGGTGTCGTGTCAGACTTCAGCATTTAATGTTCTTGATGGGTGATGGGCTTTTGAGTGGGTGCATCGCTCTGCGTTCTACTAGGCGCATGGGGACGCGTGGGGCGTACCCTTATGAGGCACTTGGTGCTGATGAGCGCGTCCGTATGATGCGCGGTCTGACCGACACATCTGTTTGCATGACGCATCTTCATTGGTTCGACTGTTAAGTTCTTCGAGTACTTTAAATAGCCGTTTTGACTTGGCTGAATTCGAAGGAGAAAATTCATTATCATAAATATAAGTTCATTACGCTAACTTCGGGAAGGTTGCCACTTGGCATATGGGTTTGATTTGCCCTGGCCTATAAATAGCAACAGTTTGAGAGAGTTTTGTTGTCTCTTTCTTGACTTCTCGACGAAGATAGATTCGACTGATCCTCCTACTTGGCAAGATGTTGCACTGTGGGTGATGGTTCTCATTGCTCGAAGAAGCTTTGACGGTGAACTCCTTCAGAAGACTAAGATTCGTCGAGTTGGAGTGGACATAGCAGTTTATGTTCGAGCCGCTTGCTGGTAGTATTCTTCTACAAGACGACATCGAGTGCCAAGTTGAATGCATGGTTTGGGTTTGACATACCTAAGCCTCATTATGATGGAAGAGCCCCAGGCTGGCAGATGCGCCTGTGCGTTGACGAGGAAGTGATTCACTCTGACGGGGCGGAGTGATGCGCTGGGAGAGTAATACGCCGGGCTGAGATGACGCGGCTAGCTGAGATGACACGGCTTGCTGAGACATCTGAGTGATGGGCCTGAGTAGGCTATTACGAAGTCTTCAATTGGCATCATATTTCTGAGACGATGTCGGACATGCACAACATGTTGCAACTGCTGAAACACAGACTGCCTAGGTGGTGGAGCTACTGTCTTGCGATAGCAGCAGTTGATGACGACCGTAGCACAAGTATATCCCGTGAGGGGCGAGTTGTACATGATCGTCGTCTCTTTCGATCTACATCTGCGAGTGATCACAGTACGTAAATCATGTGAGAAGATGTTGACACTCGTACCCTCTTCAGGCGCATGATAAAGCCAAGCGTCAGGGTGAGTGTATGAGTGACACTCGTACCCTCTTCAGGCGTATGACAAAGGCAAGCGTCAGGGTGAGTGTATGAGTGATGCGCCACCTTTATACCCCCATCAGGCGCATGGCAAGGCCAAGCGTCGGAGTGATCAAGGGAATGTTGCGCCCCCTGATCCAGCGTATAAGGCGCGCCCAGATCAATAGTGGGGGAACCATACTTATAGTGACTTAAACCAGCCTCAGACGCACAACCAATATAGGCGCGAGGGTTTAAGACCACAGAATTTGCCTTGCACGACTTGGTTGTGAACGCAGCAGATGCGTCCAAGTGAGACAAGGACTTTTAGGGTTGGCTCATTTCTGGCGCAGAAGCACCCGAGTCCACTTAGTACAGCTAACCACCAGCAGCGCGCATGATTGTGAGCGCATGCTTCTGGTTTGCCGTTGGCATAACACGTTTGAGGCGCATAGCCTGTGCCGTCTTGGAGTTCTTCGTACTAGCCCGCGAAGGTGCATAGTACTCAGAATCCAACTTTTTCTCACCTTGACAGCGAGTGAAGAACTTGCAGCCAACCCAGAAGAAGAGAAGAACTACTGCAACTTTTTGTGGCTCGAACGGGCTCCCTAGAGAACGGGCTCCCTTTTATTTTTTTATTTTGGTGCCCTTTTCAAATGAGGCAAGAGGGCTCTATATATAGAGTGGAATGAGACCTCTCTTTTTCTCCTTTCCGATGTAGGATTAAAAGCAATATCCCTCTTTTTTATGCTTCTACAAGACCCCCTTTAAAGTTTTTTAAACTTTTGGACAAGTTTTAAAATACTTTGAACAAGAAGCATGGATAGTATAGCTGTTTAGGTGTGACAGTCCTATCAGAGGTAGTATGGATGTGATAGGTTTGGGTACTTCCACTGGGGCCATGATCATATGGCTGAGATTCTGAAGGCGTCGATGGCTGAGCTTGACCAGCATCTTTTCGAACTTCAAAGTATTCGGCGGAATGAGTTTTCTGCTCTGATAGAAGCAGAAAAAAAATTGATAGATGATGTCGAGTCATCTTATCAGGCCACGGTAGCCATCTGGGACCGCGTGGTGGCCGAAGCTAAGGCTGCGGTGGAGAGGCTATCTCAATCCACGCAGGAAAAGGTGGAGTTGCGGGCCTTTTTGGAAGCTAGCATAGCGGAGGTCACTGCCAAGATCCGCCTCCTTGAAGACCAACGAGCCCAACTCTTGTTAGATGCTGAGCGAGTCCAGGCTGAACATGTTGCATCTAAGGAGGAGGAAGCAGCTTTTACCTGCCAGATTTTTCTCTGACCCACCAGTGGCAACAGCTAGACGAGAAGTATGAGAATGATACTGCCCCTGAAGCCGTAGAGGTGATGCGTCAAGAAGCCGAACGCCGGGTCTTGGCTACCGCAGAGACTCGGGCGGAAGACTTGAAGCATCGGATTGAAGAGCTTTATGCCAATCCGAGTGATGGTTAGGGATTGTAGTCTCTTTTTTTGGTTATTTTGTAGTTTGCAACTTCTGCTGGGGATGTAATCCTTTACTTTTAAATAAAAAATAAAGAATTTTGTGGTGTGTTTATTTTTGCTGTCATGAACTAGTGATTTGTGTGGACCTATTATCTTTTGTGCACCTTGGTTTTTAGGTACAAATAATAAGTTTGAGAGAACCGACATGTTTGCTCAGAGGTAATGTGGACGTGGCAAATATGGGGTTCAAATGATGAAGTCTTCCTACTCAGAGTTGTTATGGACGTGGTAGGAGTGACTCTGGGGGGATACACAGAACTACTCAGAGGTAATATGGACATGGAAGTTCTGCGATCGATGTACGACAACACGGGGGTTGTTTGTACGGGATGTTTACTCAGAGGTAATATGGACGTGGTACATATGATAAGTAGCACAATCTTATATAGTGTAAGATTCTGCTTTGCATGGCGTAGAGGAGCAACTCAGAGGTAATGTGGACGTGGTTGTTCTTCTATTGAGGATAGAATGCCACGGAACAACTGGGTTCCGAAATCATAGGATTTTGTGAAGGGGAGTTGTACGTGAGCTCTGATGATCAGGTCCACTGACTTCCTTATTGGGTAGAGATGGAAGTACATGTCGGAAAGATGTCATGAGTAGTACTTTTTTAGGAACTTGTTGTTGATAGGCATCATGAACAAGTCCTCGTTCGGTCGAGCGAGGCGGTAAGCACCGTTTGAGTATACCGTCTCTATGATGAAAGGTCCCTCCCACTTGGGCTCGAACTTTTCTGGTGTTTTGTGAGTCAAAACCATCGGCATCCTGACTGCCAGGACCAGGTCGCCTACTTGGAAAGTCCACTGCTTGACCTTTTTGTTGAAAGCCTATGATATACGGGCTTGATAAAGTTCAATGCGCTGCTGAGCTAGGAGACATTTTTCGTCCAGTGCTTCCAATTCTCGCAGACGACGACGCTGGTTGTCTTCTTCTGTCAATTGGTTTGTGATCGCTACACGGAGTGAGGGTATCTGAATCTCGAGAGGCAGTACCGCTTCGCTCCCGTAGACTAAGGAGAATGGGATATTGTCTGTCGGAGTCCGTACCGTTGTACGGTAGGCCCAAAGACATTCGCCGAGCTTTTCGTCCCAGTCGCGTTTGTTAGATGACACGACCTTTTTGAGTAGCTTGACGATAGTCTTGTTAAAAGCCTCGGCCAACCCGTTTGCTGCCGGATTGTAGGCGGTTGATGCCACGTACTGAATGCGGTTCTTGTCACAGAATCTGCTAAAAAAATGGCTGATGAACTGAGGACCATTGTCGTGGATAATCCTGCAGGGTACCCCAAAACGGTAGATGACATGATGCTTGATGAAGCTGATCACCCTAGAGCTTTTCACTTCCGTCAGTAGAACTGCTTCTGCCCATTTGGAGAAGTAGTCGGTGATGGCTAGGATGAAGCGGTGTCCCCTCGATGAAGGAGGGGTGATATGTCCTACAATATCCATGCCCCAAGCTTCAAAGGCCATGAAGCGACCGTAGGATGTAGTGGTTTCGATGGTGTATGGATAAAGTCGGCGTGAAGCTGGCACGTATGGCACTTTTTAGCGTAGTCGACGGCGTCGGCTGCCATAGTTGGCCAGTAGTAACCCATACGTCGCAGTCGATCCTGCAACTTAGGGCCAGGTTGATGAGCCCCGCAAGTCCTATCATGAGCTTTCCGAAGGGCTTCGACTGCTTCTTCATTGGATAGACATCGAAGAAGAAGTCCATCGAAGGAATGTCGGTACAACGTTTTAGTAGCTGTATCATAATAAAACCGAAGGGAACGCCTTATGACCGAGATGGCTTCTTTCGGATCTTCTGGGAGAATTCCATAGACAGCGAAGTCAATGAATGGGAACCTCCAGTCTCGGATATTAACACCGGCACTTATCGTCATGGCATGGGCCATTTGTGTGCATAGATTGTTTTTGGGACAGACCAAGTCTCGTCGAATTACTGTGACGTAGTGTTGAGTCCCGAGGAGGGCTGCCAATGAAGCTGCGAGGCCAGCCAGAGCGTCAGCCTCTAGATTTTGTAACCGAGGTATGTGCTCTATGAAGAACTTGGTGAAGGTTGAAATAATATTCAATGCAGCTTCATGGTAAGGAACCAGATCTTCATGGCGAACTTCGTAATGCCCTCAGATTTGATTAACGACGAGTTTTGAGTCGCCGTAAGCTTCCAGATGATCCACCCCCAGCTGTTACGCCAGCTGGAGTCCCATGATGAGAGCGTTGTACTCGGCAACATTGTTAGAGCACGGCTTCGAAAGAGAGTAAGCACGCTGGATGACCAGCTGATCGGGGAAGACTAAGACTACCCCCATGTCACGCCCCGATCCCGCTAGGGTCGTCTGTCTTGCCTGGATCCCTGCGGGATCGATCGTCCTCGCTAAGGCGTGATGCCGTACAAGCCTAAGTTGCGCTTGCACAAGGCCATGTACCTGCACAAAAACAACTAGTCAAGCAAAAACACACGCACGCACCCACTAGTTAATCATAACACACGCACGTACCCATTCATTGCAGAAAACCAAATATTGGACACAGAGATTTGAAATAGAAATACTTCTTTTATTGATAACTTGATAGGAATACAAGTAGAAAGCTTTGCAAACTCAGAGTGCCTTATATTTTGGCTACATAATTTTCTTTGAAACTCTCTTTTGAAAATAGTCGCAATGCCCATACATCATATCCCTCTATTACATTCTGGAAATAAAAGACACCTGCAGAAGGAGAAGAAACTTGAACTTGACTTGAAATTGAAAAGTAGCTTCGAGGCGATCCACAGCTCTACTGGGCTAGTCGAGCTTCGGTGCCTCACTTGAAATCCTCCTGTCTCCTTTTGCTTTCTGAAAAGGATGCCAACAACGTGGGTCAGCACACATCATGTACCAGCGAGCGGCACTTCGCCGAAACTCACAAATATCTGCACTAATTCAATATGTGAAGCTACACATTTATTAGTAATCTTTCTACTTGTCTTGGTTCTTTTTAACAATTAATAAGAAACATGACAGTAGAATTATGCATAACCAACTTACCAACGCCGACAGTCATCCCTGTACAAAACAGGTTAGCACAATTTGCATATGAATATAGAAAGCATACTTTACCATCATCGTTCATTGTTAGGTTTGCATTAAGGATTTGTTCACATGCATGTCCTAACTACATGGTGGTCCATGGGCCCGTCCCCCGTGATTAGCCGCTGTGACTCAATGGTTCAGATCGTCGCTAAGGACATAACATTCCCGAGGTGTAGCATTTACCCCGAGGTGCTATTACAATCTCTCCTAGGCCGATCGATCCCAGGTGCCCCCAGAATCGTCGAGAGACTATTACCTTGTTAACAAGTTGTCCGAGACCAATGCATGACTTGTTCTTTCTATCAGATAAAACCTAGCAGTGCGACAGATAGCGACCAGTTCATAACTAGCCTTAATCGTTCGGTCATTCATTTGCATTCAATTCTCATTCGGGCATTCGATAGAATTCAATAACATTTCATTTCCTTTGAAGTCATTCGTTAGCATTCATTCTTTTTCTTATCTTTTGTTATTGAGGTATCGTTGATCACAGGGACAAGGCAACGGAGTGGACTAGAGATCATTTTTATTAGGGCTTAAAATAAATGCAAGCCCGGTTCAAGCAACTCACCAAGTTGAATCTTAGTTGAGAGAAGGAGGGACTTCACACGTCGTTCACGAACAATTCATGCGGCCTATATTGGCACCAACAGTTGATTAGCATACTTCGTCTCTTTCTCTCAAGATTCGGAATGAATGCAAAATGCGATGAAAGCGAACAATAAAAACCAATCATCGAAAACCAACACGAAAACGCATTCATCAAAACCAAGCAGCGAAAGAAAACATCCAACAAAACTCTTGGATTTATTTCAATAAAAGTTGTAGAAGCATGGAATTTCAGAACCCGAAAGTCTATGCGCCAGACTACATGTGCCAAAGCTTGGACAAAGTGCTTCACAGTAAAAAGCAACAAATATAGACATTGAAAGAGGACTTTTTATTTAACATATAAAAGTCTATTACATGTCTAAGAAAGATTGTACAAAGGAGAATTTCTACAAAGAAAGGATCCTAAGTCTACAAGCCAGCAGCCATTATGCGCCCTCAAGTAGGCGCAGCAATCAACATGCGCCCTCAGCCAGGCGTATCCCACCATGCGCCCTCAGCAAGGCGCATCCTTTTCAGCAGCTCAGTTATGTGCATCCCCAGTTATGTGTATCCCTTCAGCAGCCCAGTTATGTGCCGCTCTTCCAGCCAGGCTCACCTGATAAATGCTTCGACTAATGAAGCATTTAACCCTCTGGCTGGAACCAAGGAAGAGAAGAGCACCGCAAATCTGTGGCCAAGGGAGGCTTCGAAAGAGCCTCCAAAGGCGAAGGAAGACCGTGATCGAAACCACGGCTAAAGGAGCAGCTTTTAACACAACCAGAATGGGCTACACCCATTTTGAAGGAAGAAAGAGCTACCAAAGCCGCAGCACCGCCATTCCGATCTACGGCTCTTCCGGAGTAACGGAAACGAGGCCCGTATATCCCTATCTTTGGATGCAACAGGCACCTTTTGCCTGCCTCGGAAGCCCTCGACTCCGTCTTTTGGATGTAACAGTCACCTTCAAGTGCATCGACGAAGACACTGCGTCGTATCTTCACCCTCGGGAGCATCTCGTCGACTGAATGCATTCGAGCACACAAGTTCATGTCGGAAAGACGTGAGAGAACGAGAGGCCAACCCTCTCTCCATACCACTATTTATAGGTCGGGCAAATCAAACCCATGTGCCAAGTGGATGGCTCTCCGAATTCCGTGCAATAAATTTGCATTAAATGGATGAACCGGACGCTTCGAATTCAGCCAAGTCAAAACGGCTATTTAAAGCACTCGAAGAACGTAACAGTTGTACCATCAAAGACGTCTCATGAAGCGGATGCGCCGGCCAGACCGCGCATCACACAGACGCGCCCTTCTACATCAAGCGCATCACACAGACGCGTCCTTCAGTACCAAGAGCATCACAGGGGATGTGTCCCCATGCGTCCCATGCGCCTAGTGGAACGCCAACCGACGCGCCCACTCAGCTGTCCATCGAATGTCATAAACATTAAATGCTGAACTGACAGAGTTGGTAGCACGCCTCCCAAAGTCTGAGCAGTTGACAGCTTTTTCAGAAGACGTAGCATCGCCAATGTCAGCATCATTATTACTCCTCTCCGACGGCTACTGCCACGTGGCCACCCAACCAGCTTGCATGCGCCTCAAAAGCCATACGCCCCAGACTTCTCCCTGATCCCAAAAGACAGAAGTAAAGTCACTACTGAAGCTCTGCATGCGCCTCAAAACTATGCGCCCAGAATGGTTCGTGACTCCTAAAGGTTACGAGCCAAAGTCTCCTCATGCGCCCAATCCTAGGCGCATCCTACCAGATCGTTCCCCCTACCAAATCCGAGATCTCTGAGGCATGGGTCGACGACACGTGTCCTTTGACTCGACTCATCCAAGATCTCAGCAACAGAAAGATCTTCTTCTCCGCTACGTGCCGGTTCACAACAGCAACATGAAGAAGTCAACCCCCTCGATCAGGGCGCATCGTCCATGCGCCTCCATCAGAAATCAACACGTGGCATCCCCGCGTACAGGCGCATCCTACATATGTGCGCACGAGCAGCCAGCCTGCAAAACTATAAATAGAGGGATTATTTCCTTCTTTTAGACATACACGGACCAATCTACGTGCATACATATCAACCTCCACAGCGAACAGACAGAGACTTCGCACCACCAGAGAGGCAGATACAGACACTCAACATCTTCCTCCTCTCAGCAAGCTCCAGCACCCAGAGCAATCCAGACCTTCAGAGAACCGATAACCGTCGTCAGATCGTCAACGGAGTTAACGCATTACCACTCACTCCATCGGCACAAGGGACCCAGATAAACAAAAGTGTACTCCTAGGACTACATCTAAGTCCTATATTGTAACACAGTTCTGTTTGTATTGAAATTTACAATCAAAGAATTTTAATAGCAAACAAGCTGGCGATTCTGCTGGGGACCTCTTTTTCCTCCACCGAGAAAGCTGTGTCGCAGTCCGACGACGTGAAGGTGGGCTTCTCCCACAAGATGCTGGTCGTACGTCTCAATCAACAGGCGTATGAGGAGTTCATATCTGAAGGCAGTGCGAGTCCTTCGAAGCGGCTGCCGAAGCCGAAAAAGACCCGCCGAGTCTGGGTGTGCGAGGTCGACGCCTCGGGCACCACCACCGAAGGGGATGCGCCAATCCAGCCTTCCCGTCCTGCTGACGTCCTCAGAAACTAAGATGCGCCCGCTGGTGCAGTGCATCTCTCGGGGAAACGTGCGGCTAACCACGTTCCCCAGCCATCTCCTTCTCAGGCAAAGAAGATGCGTCGACGGAGCAGGGGCACAGCCAATGCCCTGCGCATCACCTCTGATGCGCCACAGAAGGTCTCTGTCTTTGACAGACTCACTCGCTGTAGTGGCGAGGAGAATTTGGATTCTGAGTACTACGCGCCCCAGCGGCCTGGTACGAAGAAGTCCAAGGCAGCACGGGCCATGCGTCCCAAACGTGCTATGCCAGCAACAAGCCAGAAGCATGCGCTCACAATCATGTGCGCTGCTGATGGTAAGTTGTACAAGGTCGACTCGAGTGCTGTGGCGCCGAGAACGAGCCGACCTTCAAAGCCCTTGTCTCACTTGGGCGCGTCTACTGCGTGCATAACCAGGTCGAGCAAGGCAAATCCAGTGGTCTTGAACTCCCGCGCCTCCTCCGGTGGTGCGTTTGAGGTCCGTTCAAGTCACTCCAAATGCTGTGGTTCCCCCACTACTGATCGGGATGCCTGTTTGGTATTAGATCAGGGACACAACACTCTCTTGACCACCCCGGCGCTTGGCCTTGCCATGCGCTTGAAGGGGATACGAAGGTGGCACTCTCCTCCAACGATCTGCGTAACGTGATTACTCACAAGCGCCGATCAGGAGAGTTGACTGACAAGCACGATACGCCTCTCACGGGGCATACTTGTGCTGTGGTCACCTTCAACTGCTGTTGCAAAGTGGCAGTCCCACCAAGGCAGTCGGTGTTCCAGCGGCTGCAATCATCGACACCCCTCCGACGTCGCCTCGGAAAGAAGATGTCAACAGAAGAGGAACCAATGGTTGCCTCATACAACGTGATCTCCAACTCCTCGTCAGTCCGAAAGGCGACTGGCAGTCTCTCTTCATGGTCCAAGAGCCAGTCGAAGAAAACCAAGACAGCTGTCTTATCCTCCGGAGTGTTCGAAGGCACTCGAGCGAGGAAGAAGTTCTTGGAGGAAGCTGGGGGTAGTCAGACCCTTGTCGAGCCTCCTTCCGAAGACGAGTGTGTCCAAAGCACACTTGGGACAGATCCTCGAGGCGAAGTCAGACTCCCAGAAGCCCCTGAAGACGAGGATATCCCCCAGAACATAGCTGGGGGTAGCCTAGCATCTACGGACCCGAGTTCCGGAGACGAAGAGGCCCTTCAAGACGGAGCTGAGGGTAATCAGGCCCTTGCAGATGCGCCTGTGGTGAATGTTCTTCCGAACATAGCCGGGGGTAGCCCAGACGAAGCTTCAGGAGAGGCAACTCCCCTACAAGGGAGTGAGGCCGAGAGTGAGGCCTCAACTCATCCATCCACTCTCGGCCGCGTCATGATAGTGAACGTGACTGAGGCTGATGTCGAGTCTGATGTGCCGCCAACAGACCTCGTCCAGCGCATAGATACCCTGGAGGGAGGACTCAAAACCCTCTCTGCCTCTATGCAAACACTGACTCAGGCAGTGTTTGAGATACGGTCAGCTTTGACCAGGACACCTTCTGCCGATCCCGACCCAGGGGCCAACGGAGAATCGAGTGTACCCCTTCAACGGGTATCCTCAGACGCAGATCGCCGAGAAGCACCTCGGACGTCGGGGCCCTCAAGTGCTCAACATCCGGTGGTGCCACCTTCCTCGACTCCCAGCTCTACAGAAGACGTGGTCGAGATAATCAGGGACCTGCGCGAGCGCTTTGAGTCCAAGACGAGACAAGAGGAGCGCCAGAAAATGGGCATCCCCCAGCCTTATCCCCTCGAGTGGAACAAGGTGGTTTATCCTCCAAAGTATAAACCACAAACACTGACGCCGTACGACGGGAAGGACTCTCCTCGTCGCTACCTGACGTATTTCCAGTCTCAGACGGGACACCTTCCGAAGGAGGACGCGCTTCTTACCAGCATATTTATCGGGGCACTGAAAGGAGTGGCGTACGACTGGTACTGCAGCCTCCCCGACAATTCAATATCTTCCTTCGACGACCTGACGCACCTCTTTCTCGACCGTTTCTACGATGGCGGAAAGGACATGACAATGGCGTCCCTTATAGAGATACGCCAGAAGAAGAAGGAAACAGTTCGAGTGTTCATCGAACGCTTCCGACAGGCCTGCTTCAGACTGTCCTCGGGCATGCCAGAACATGCGCTTCTCTCCTCCTGCAGCATGAACATGCTGCCTGCAGTCAAGCTCTGGCTCAACTCTACTCCTCCTCCCGACTGGAGCTCCTTGATCATTGAAGCAGAAGCCGCGGAGAAGAAGGCAGCCAACGCTCGTCTTCTGGGAGTCAGTTTCCCTGCCTTCGAGGACAAGGGAAAATGGCCTGCAACCAACAACCCCTCACGAGAGGCAAAGGGGAAGCAGGCATTGACTGTTAATGCCTCAAAAGGTGCATCAGCACTTACTCAGAAGCCTCCACTTGCACCGAGGCCGAAGGAAGTTTATTCGTTCAACGACGAAGACACCCTGCAGCTCTTTGAGATACTGAAGCGTCCCGATGAGGTTGGGAAAGTGGACAACCCGAGGTACTGTCACTACCATCGGTTTGTCGGACACCCAACCAAGGACTGCTATGTCCTCAAGAATTATATCCAGCACATGATCAATGCGGATGTAATCTCCGTCGACTACGAAGAGAAGACGGTGTCAGCCAACGTGGTGTCACTCCAGTTTGGCACCCTGCCGCCGACTACAACACAGGATGGCGTCGTCCCCATCCCTAAGGCGACAATGGAGGTGGTTAACTTACCACCAACCCGTGATAATATGAGTGGACTCATACCACTCACCACATCTCGAGGAGAGATCCTGTGGGTTTACCCCGATCTCGTCTTCGAAGTGACTCAACCGGAGGTACGCCCTACCTCTAAGTCCAAAGACAGGAAGATCAAGTCTTGTCGCATGGTCTCTTCTTCAGCAGAAGAGGCACTTCCTGTGCAGACGCGTTCACAACAGAACGTCCAACCCGACGAAGCTGCCATCGAGGTGGTACCTCCTGGCACCGTCCCTGCTGTCCAGGACGAGGGCCCGTCTAAGCCCTCAGCAGCCAATAAACAGAAGCAGATAGAGGCCCGCTTCGATTGGCCTCTGCAAAAAGAGAATGCTTCGGGGCTAGCCAAGCCCCACAACTTCAACATACTGGCGCAACTCGCCAGTACTCCTGCCCGTCTATCTCTGTTCGAGCTCCTCCGTCTTTCCAAAGACTCCCGAGAAGCTCTCTGCGAAGCTCTGAAGGATGTTGAATCCTTTCTCAGTCAGGTCAAGCAGCCAGAGGCTCTTCCGATTGTGTGCAAGTACTGTCACTGTACAGAAGAGGTTATTCATAATATAACCTTCACCCAACAGGACATGTTGCTCAAACACAATCGACACAACAGGCCGCTGTATTACACAGGGTACATCGGTTCAGTCAAGGTGAAGCGGATTCAGATCGATCCGGGGTCTTCCCTCAGCATCTTCCCGAAGACACTGCTCTCAACACTGGGGATCCCAATGTACTGACTGGTGCCCTCCAACACGACAATCAGTAGTTTCAATGCCAGTAAAAGCGAACCACTGGGCAAAATACGATTAAAGTGCCACATCGGTAACCTCAGAATCGAGATCACTTGTTATGTCGTGGATGCTGAAGTCAACTACAATATTCTGTTGGGTCGCCCATGGCTACACGAGTACATGGTGGTGCCATCCACGCTCCACCAATGTATGAAGTACGTGTCCACCAACAATGTCATCCGTACGGAGTTCGCGGACATCGACCCTTTCAAAGGAATTGAAGCCTACTTCACCGATGCCGACTTATACAAGTCACCTGACGAAGAGGAGGCCAATGATGCTGATGACGAAGCAGAAACAGCAACAGAGCCGGACATGGAGCCTGAGGTCACTCCTGATGCTCCTTTGAAGATCCGACTCAAAGGCAAACCGCCTCAGAAGTTACCCCCCATGAGCATTAAGCTGTCTGGGAAAGCACCAGCTGCTCCCGAAGCTCCCCTGAAGATACGGCTCAAGGGAAAGTCGCCTCAAACATCGGCTCCCCTTGTGGCAAAACTAAGGGGAAGGCGCCAGGCACCGGAGGCACAGCAGAGGCACCTCTGAAGGTGCGTCTTAAGGGCAAGCCGCCGCCATCCCAGCCGTCGGAGAAGGCTCATGTAGTCCTTTTCGACTCCCAGATCAACGCTGTGGTGGACCCTCCCGATCCTACTACAGTGCTTACAGATGAAGAGCTGAGGGAATATATCTCGGCCGATGTAGATGCCCCATCCCTCGACAATGTAATCCTACGGGATAAAATCTCGCATTTCATCAATAATAGAGTGTCTTTTGATTATTCTAGTCTTCCACATTGGAATGCCATGTATACATTAGATAACGCTCTACGGTCGTTGCAAACACAAATAACGATCGTTCACCATGTAAATCGAGTAGTCCCGTCCCAAGGGGTCTGTTACATAGTCCCACCACGGAGTCGAGACGAAGAATCCATCATCTTTGGTAAGGTCGAGCATCATCAAGACCTCCCGCCACTCGAGCCAGAACTAGATGCCGGCAGAATACAACTCTATCGGTACACGGACAAGGCAAAGTACCTCATCCAAAAGATGGGTTACGACCTAAAAAGCGACAAAGGCCTGAACTACGGCAAAGGTCGACGTCTCCCTCTCCGGCTTCCAACACCTAAAGGAAAGCCGCAGGACTACTACAACAAAACTCGACGGGGGGTAGGCTATGTCACGCCGCCGTCAACGCCAGAGAGTTCGGACGCAGAGGAAGTTGAACATTCTCACTCGTCTGAAGCATCAACGTGGGATTCCGATACCAGTATCGGATCTGTCTTCAAGAGAGTGCTGTCAGCCAACATGACATCTGCACAATCTCAAGAAGAAGAAGGCGAAGACCAAGCGCCGAAATTCTTCGAAGAAGAACCCTGGGCTCAACGCCTGGAACAACAATGGGAGTCTCGTTTTGAATTACGTGAACCTCCCACCGAAGACGAAGTCGAGCAGAACGACCTTGGGGATGGATCTTCTTCCAAACCCATCTTTGTCAGCAAAAGCCTCAAAGGAGAAGACCGAGAATCTTTAATCCAGCTGGCTAAAGAATATATCGACGTCTTCGCCTGGAGCTACGAAGATATGCCGGGACTTGATCCCCAGATTGCGATGCATAGGTTGAACATCTTGCCTGATGCCAAGCCTATCAAGCAACAACAGCGGCGCTTCCGTCCGGACATCATGAACGCCATCGATCAGGAGGTAGACAAACTCTTGACTAACGGCTTCATCCGTAAAGAGCAACACCCAGACTGGGTAGCCAACGTCGTCCCCGTCACCAAGAAGAATGGAAAGATACGAGTCTGTATCGACTTCAGAGACCTCAACTCTGCTTGCCCGAAGGACGAATTCCCGCTTCCAATCACCGACGTGATGATCGACAACACGTGTGGCTTCGAGCGCATGTCTTTCATGGACGGGTATTCGGGCTACAACCAGATCAAGATGTTCCCCGATGATGCAAAACATACGTCATTCAGGACTCCAAAGGGCATTTTCTGCTACACAGTGATGCCCTTCGGCTTGAAGAATGCTGGTACGATATACCAACGTGCTATGAGCACCATTTTCCGTCAGCACCTTCGCAAGACAGTCGAATGCTATGTCGACGACATCGCAGTCAAGAGCCGCCTCAAAGGAGATCACCTGTAAGACCTCAAGACAGTCTTCGACCTCATGCGGGCGCATCAACTCAAGATGAACCCCACTAAATCCTTCTTTAGGGTTTCGAGCGGAAAGTTCTTGGGCTTCATCATCACGACGAAAGGCATTCATGTCGATCCAGAGAAGACCAAAGCAATTCTTGATATGGACCCTCCGAAGAATCTTCGAGAACTTCGAGGCCTACAGGGACGTCTGGCGTACATCCGGAGGTTCATAGCAAACCTTTATAGCAAATGTCAACCCTTCACCCAGCTCATGAAGAAGGGAGTCTCTTACGTCTGGACAATGGAATGCCAAAAGGCTTTCGACGACATCAAAGCCTACCTGACGAGCCCTCCAGTTCTGGTGGCACCCGTCGCTGGCAAACCATTCCTGTTCTTCGTCCGTGCCATAGATCATTCCCTCGGCGCCCTGCTAGCTCAAAACAGCGACACAGGCTATGAGCAAGCAATCTACTACCTCAGCCGAACCCTGATCGGGGCCGAACACCAGTACAACCCAGTTGAAAAGGAGTGCTTGGCTCTGGTATTTGCCATCCAAAAGACTCGTCATTATGTCTCGGGCCAGACAATTCACGTCATTTCCCGAGTCAATCCGCTCAGGGTCCTCATGACGAAGCCAGGATCACTGAACTCCCGGCTAGCCACATGGGCAATCTTGATAACGCCATACAACATGGTGTTCGTTCCACAGAAGGCTGTTAAGGGTCAAGCTCTGGCCGACTTCTTAGCTGCACACCCCATCTCGGAGTCCTCAAGACTCTATGAAGACATCCCGGATGAGGTCCAAGAATCAAACGTCACCGAAAAAGGCTCCGTCTGGCGGATGTTTTTCGATGGCGCTTCAAGAACAGGCCCCAAAGGCCAAATCATCGCAGGAGTGGGGGTGGTACTAGTCTCCCCTGATCAGCTGGTCATCCAGCGTGCTTACTCCCTTTCGAAGCCGTGCTCCAACAATGTGGCCGAGTACAACGCGCTCATTATGGGACTCCAGCTAGCACAACAGCTGGGGGTAAAATATCTGGAAGCCCACGGCGACTCAAAGCTCGTCGTAAATCAGATCAGAGGGCAATACGAGGTTCGCCATGAAGATCTGATCCCCTACCATGAAGTTGCATTGAACATTATTTCAACCTTCACCGGGTTCTTCATCGAACACGTACCTCGTCTACAAAATCTAGAGGCCGATGCTCTGGCTAGCCTCGCAGCCTCTTTGGCGGCACTCCTCGGAACTCAATACTACGTCACGGTAGTGGATCGAGACTTGGTCTGCCCTAAAAACAACCTGCGCTCACAAGTGGCCCACGCCATGTCAGCGGGTGCCGGTGTTAACGTCCGGGACTGGAGATTCCCGTTCATCGACTTTGCTGTCTACGAAATTCTCCCAGAGGACCCGAAAGAAGCTGTCTCGGTCAGGAGACGCTCTCTTTGATTCTACTACGATACGGCTACTAAAATGCTGTACCGATGCTCCTACAATGGACTTCTCCTTCGATGTTTGTCTAACGAAGAAGCAGCTGAAGCCCTTCGAGAAGTTCATGATGGAACCTGCGGGGCCCATCAGCCCGGTCCTAAGTTGCAGGATCGACTGCGACGCATGGGATATTACTGGCCAACCATGGCCGTTGACTCTGTTGAATATGCTAAGAAGTGCCATGCGTGCCTGCTTCATGCAGACTTCATTCACACACCGTCCGAACCACTACATCCTACAGTCGCCTCCTGGCCCTTCGAAGCTTGGGGAATGGACATTGTGGGACCGATCACCCCTCCTTCATCGAGAGGACACCGCTTCATCCTAGCAATCATCGACTACTTCTCCAAATGGATAGAAGCAGTTCCCCTGGCAGAAGTGAAAAGCTCCAGGGTGATCAGCTTCATCAAGTACCACGTCATCTACCGTTTCGGGGTACCCCGGAGGATCATCTACGATAACGGTCCTCAGTTCATCAGCCATGTCTTCAGCCAATTCTGTGACAAGAATCGTATTCAAAACGTGGCATCAACCGCCTACAATCCGGCAGCAAACAGATTGGCTGAGGCGTTCAACAAAACCATTGTCAGGCTACTCAAAAAGGTCATGTCATCTAACAAACGCGACTGGAATGAAAAGCTTGGCGAATGCCTTTGGGCTTACCGCACAACGGTACGGACCCCGATAGACAACACACCATTCTCCTTAGTTTACGGAAGCGAAGCGGTACTGCCTCTTGAGATTCAGATACCCTCACTCCGCGTAGCAATCATAAACCAACTCACAGAAGAAGATAATCAACGTCGTCGTCTGTGAGAACTGGAGGCACTTGACGAAAAGGGTCTCCTAGCTCAACAACGCATCGAACTCTACCAAGCCTGTATATCACAGGCTTTCAACAAGAAGGTCAAGCAGAGGACTTTCTAAGTTGGCAACCTGGTTCTGGCAGTCAGGAGACCGATGGTGTTAACTCACAAAACACCAGGAAAGTTTGAGCCCAAATGGGAAGGACCTTTCATCATCGAAACGGTATACTCAAACGGTGCTTACCGTCTCGCCAAACCCAATGGGGACTTGTTCATGATGCCCATCAACGACAAGTTCCTAAAGAAGTACTACTCTTGATATCTTTTCAGACATGTACTTCCATTCCACAAAATCATATGCTTCTGGAACCCAGTTGTTCCGTAGCATCTTCCAGTAGAAGGACAACCACGTCCACATCACCTCTGAGTTGTCCCCCTACACCCTACAAGAAGGAATCTTATGCCCCGTAAGACTACGCTATCCTTCATGTTTACCACGTCCATATTATCTCTGAGTAAACATCCCGTACAGACAACGCTCGCGTTGCCGTACATCGATCGCAGAACTTCTACGTCCACATTACCTCTGAGTAGTTCCGTGCATCTCCCAGAGTCATTCCTACCACGTTCATAACACCTCTGAGTAGGAAGATTCTATCATTTGAATCCCATATTTGCCACGTCCACATTACCTCTGAGCAAATACATTGGGTCCTTCAAACTTATTATCTGTATCTGAAACTAAGGTACGTAAAAGATAATAGGTCCACACAAATCATCAAATTTCATGACAAGCAAAAAAGAACGCATCGCAGGAAATGGTGTACTTCTTTATTATTTCTAAAAAAAAGGAGAGTAAAGGATTATACTATCCCCAGCAAGAGTTGCAAAAATACAAAAAGCAGAGACTACAAGCCCTAAATATCCCCAGGGTTGGCGGAAAGCTCTGCAATTCGGTGTTTCAAGTCTGCCGCCCGAGTCTCCACAGTCGCCAAGACTCGACGTTCAGCTTCCTGACGCATCGCCTCGACAGCCTCAGCAGAAGTTTCATTCTCGTACTTCTCATCAAGCTGATGTCTCTGCTGAGCCAGGGTAAGAGCTCGGAGAGTGAAAGCTGCTTCCTCCTTCTTGAATGCTACGTGTTCAGCCTGGACACGTTCAGCATCCAATAGGAGTCGGGCCCGCTGATCCTCAAGGCGACGCATCTGTGCGTCAATCTCCGTGATATTTGCGTCCAGCACAGCTCGCGTCTCTTCTGTCTCCCGTATAGACTGAGATAACCGCTCCACTGCAGCTTTAGTCTCAGACACTTTGCATTCCCAGACACTCACAGTGGCCTGGTAGGAAGACACAGTCTCGGCGAGCAACTTCTCCTTCGCATCTATCAGGACGGAGAGGTCATTCCGCTGGATGTGCCCTAATTCAGAAAGCCGCTGGTCCAACTCAGCCACCGTGGCTTCCAGAATGTCGGCCATATGCTCGTGGCCCGGGTGAACACGGATCAAGTTGATATGAGGCAATGCCAGAGTTCTTGCTGTCGCAAAGCTCCCCTTGGCGTCCATCACAACCGACACCCCCCTCTGCAGCATTTTGTACACTGCCTTAACGATGAATCTCACATATTCATCTACGTTCGCCAGCACCTGTGGTGTCATGACAGGAGTTGGAGGAGCTATCCCAGTTGGCAAACCGCAAGAAGACCCGCCAACCTCAACCTGCGAGGCTTGAACCTCGGCATCAATAGGCTCTTCATCAACAGGGGCTGGACTACTAGCCCGAGGATCCAAGGGAGCAGAAGGAGATGGCACAGGTGTCGAGATAGTATCCCAAGTGGAAGGAGCAACAGAGGGTTCCATCACACCCTTACCCTTCCCAAACTTGGAAGTACCACCGATGTCAGCGACCACCTCTCCAATCCCCAACGCGCTATCAACAGCCAATACCTCCCCTGGTGGAACGGAGAGATCAACACTTGTCTCCTGACCCGCCCCAGGAGTCGGGACCGTCAGACGAGTCTCTTCATCAAATCCTTCTACAGGGACAGGATCTGTCACTACCTCCTGATTGGTAGCCACTTCAGCTTCCGCCGCTGAGTCTGGGGTAGGACTCGATAATGATACAGCCGACCTTCCCTCATCATAACAATAAGGGGAATCAACCCTCTCCTCTGTTCCAACCATCTCTGTTGTCCCCGCAACAGGCTCTTGCAACTCTGGAGCAGCGTCATCCGAAGACGACGAACTCCACCCAACATTATCGCCAGGAAGCCTCGTATCTGCTGGACCCTCGGCATCCAAGGCCCCAGCCGCGGCCTTTATCATCTCGGAAGCTGCTGCATCCTCAGTTTCCCTTCTGACATAATCCGGGGATGCTGGAATCTCCACGACAACAACATCCTCCGGATTCTCCTTCATAGGATGTAACACCCAGTTTTTCAAATGAGGGTAATTTTGAAATTTTGTAATTATAATTATTATTTATTGATTATTATTTCATATTATCATTTTTGGTGATTTTTAATCATTTTTAAACTATTTAAAATTATGACTTGTGATTTTGACATTTTACTATTGTTTGGTTTTAATTTCGAGGAATTTGTCACCCCCAGTTTTCAGGAACATGGATATTTTGTATTTTTGAAATATTTTTGAAATTTATTTTATTATTTATGATATTGTTTTGGGATTATTTGAGTCGGGTTCGAATTTCAACTAAATCCGACTTGAAACGGGGACCCGGGGGTAGTTTGACTCTAGTGGGACCCACACACTAGTTAGGCATGGCCCACATGATATTAATTTTAGTTCACATGATAGAAATATTTTAGTTAGAGGTTAGACTAATTATTATGGATAAGGTTAGTGTGATTAGAGACTTTAGAATGACTAATTTAGCCCCAACCAATTAGCCCTTTTCTAATACTAATAGAATAGGTTAGTGGGGGCATTTTGGACCTTACCATAATAGGACAAATAGCCCCATATGGCCAGCTACTTTGGGAGAGGATAGGCTCAAGTTCATTTCATTATTCTCATCCACACTCTCTCTCTTGTTCTTTCCCAAATTCCTAGAGACCAATCCCTAGCAATTTCTCCACCAAATTCTTCCATTTCACCACTAAATCTTCTTCTTTCCTTCTCCATTCTAGCCAAGGAGGAAGCTATCCAAGTTTGGGAGGATTCGGAGCTCGTTCGTGTCCTTTTGGAATCTCTACGTGTCGGTGTCGCTCCGGGAAGGCTTTTCTTCGATTCGATCTACCGGGAGGTATAAATCCCTTCTCCTTTTCATTTCCTCATGCATATAGGTCTATTTTGAACCCATAGGAATGACCCCCATGGTTGTATCTCCATTTGTGTCTATTTCGTGTCCATTTGGAGGTCATAGGAGTGTCCTTTGTGTTGTGGTTGTGTCCATGTGAGAAAATCCCAAATTTGGACACACTATGTGTTGTTGTTATGTATGAATGAATTATTACATGTTTAATCTCATATTTTTGTATTGAAGATGTGTTCTATAGTGTCTCATATATATATATTAGTGTAGAGAGTGAGTTCTTGATATATTATGTTATATACTTGTGTTCTTTTGTCTCAAACTACCTAAATCCGTCATAATTTTTATCCACGTTTTTAATTTCAGCCCTAACTTAGAAATATCATAACTTCTAGCTCAAAGCTCGGTTTAATCTCCTATTTTTTTTAAAAGAAGCGTATTGAAGTTAGCTTTCCAAAAACATATATTAATAGGCCTAATTCTTTCTGTAACTTTCTGGAGAATTATTTGAGTGTCAGCTGTACAAAGGACAAACGCGTTCTCGGTGTTTTTGCGATTCCGGGAGTTTCCGGAAACGAAAATACGATCCGTTTGAAGTTTCGGAAAGCTAACACATAGATCTATAACATACTTTAATCCTAGATTTTAATTCATGCTGAGATGGTACAGTATTGATTATTAGTAGAAGTTACTATTCGGCATATGTATTTTGTGCACCCTTGTGTGTAATATAATGTTCTATTTGATTTTAACCCATGTTAATGTATATACATTATGTAATTAAATAGAGAATGCAAGCATGAGTAAATGATTAAATAAATGATGTATGAGGTGTAAGTATCCTATCTAATGTAAGCATGTATAAGTATGGCTTGTAATGAATATGTAGGTTCCATAGTATGTAATGTATGGTGCATATAGTGGTGCAAGAGAATAAATGAATGATGAATGAATGCAAGCATAAATGTAATGTAATAATAGATGTAATGTATGCAATATACAAGTTAATGAGATGTAATGTTCTATGTTAACACAAATCCTATATTACCTCATGTACCCCCTTACACTATGTTGACACTATCACACTTGACACATTGTTCACTTACACTTTGACACTCTTTGATATGTATACACTATGTATGTCCATTTAACCCTCACTTGTCCCTTTGCCATGTTCACATACACACACATAGCCTCTTAAATAAGTAATTATGAATATAGTTAACTTAGCTATGTATGTATTTTATATATATGTTAGCATATTGTGTTGTAATATATAAGTTTATATAACCATTTGAAATGCCATGATTATAGACCTAATGTTGAATACCAATATATGCATGTGTATATATGTGTAGACATATATAGCTTAAAGTAATAGATTACCTAGTGTATATCCAATGTGAATTCTTGCCTATTTGAGTATTGAATAATTGCATGCTATATAGAGTTGGGTGTATGTTGGCTTGTATAGCCTTGTATTGATGTGTGCTTGCTAGGATAGTCTTGGTTAGGCCTAGTAAGACTTGCTGGGTTAGGACATGACCTAGTTTGACCTAGTTTGACTAGTACAGTTGACCAGAGTTGACCAAGGGTTGACTTTGGCCTAGTTTGACCTAGATTCATGTAGAATGCATTGTAGTGCTTTATATTTCCCTTCTGGACATGTTGTGACTTGTGCTGTTCTAATTAGGAGCCAGACACCTCTCCTCGGACAGTATCTTTACCTTGGACATTCAGACATCAGGCGAGTACATTCTCTGATAGTTCTCTCATTTACTTGTCAATTACTGTACTTCAGTTCTAGTTAGTTGTATACGATTCTCTGTTACAACACGTGTGGATATTTCTGGATTCATGTATACGACACACTTTTATTTTCTGGTCTCTATTACTGGTATCATCTCTATTACTGGAATCACCTACTGGAATCATTTAACTGGAATCATTTTACTGGAATCATTTACTGGAATCATTTACTGGTATCATTATATTTTGGCTGGACTCATCTTGAATCATTGTGTCGGAATTCTGGATTCACTTGCTGGGAGGGGAAATACTAGAGTGAGACATGTAGACATACCCCAATCTAGAATCTCCCTACTGGAATCTACTGGAAGCATAGTCATCTCTCGCCTGATCAGTGAGGGATGTGCCTGATTACCCACAGCCGTTTACATGTCGAACTCGGTATTTTAAAACACACTGCTAGAGTATAGGCTGGACTCACCCTGGAATCGTTGATCACTATAACTGGAATCGTTCCTTACTGGATTCATCTTGTATTAGATTCATCCCGTACTGGATTTACATAGGTTTTATACTGGTTACATTTTCTGTCTGGACTTTATATCATATTACCCTGGTTCAGCTAGTTCTATTTTTACAGTCTTCATTGCTATGATTCTTCTCTTGTTTAGTATTTACTTTCCTTGCACTTTATCTCTCTTTCTTACCATCACCTGAATATAAACTGCCATTTTCATCAATATAACTGCCTATAACTGCTGTATAGTTCTCTGTCATTTACTTGGGTTTTCTAGATGAGATGTGCTCGTTCCTGTCCTGACTGGACCTGTTGATAAATTTTACAGATAGCCTGGAGGTTGCCTGCTAGCCTAGAGGAGACACAGTAGAGGTTGTATAGTTAGTTATTTCAGTTGTATTGAGTTATATTTATTCTATGGATTACTGTATTGAGCTTTGAGATATTTTTTGGGTTTGTGTATCTTAGACACTTAGACTTATATCTGCTGTATCTCTTTTGGATTTTATGTTTTACCTATCTTTTATCTCGCTCTACCTTAGTTGTGATTGAGACTGTATCTGCTATGTCACCTCCATTCGGAGAGTATATACTGTACAGGTACCTTTATATTGTTAGATGTTTGACCTAGGACAGCGTTCTACCGCCGACACTGCGGCGTAGGCTGGACGTACCCACGTCTCGTGCCCTTACTCTAGGGTGCGGGTCGTGACATAGGAGACATCATAGTCGGTGGGATGCGTACTTCAGACGAACCCGCCATCTCCTTTGGCCTGCTCCCACCAGATTTTGGAGTACGAGGCTTTCTTTTTAGCGGCTCCTGTACAAAAGGGAAGCATTGATTACATAAAATATTGAACCCAAACCAGACTATGTGGGGCACCCTTACATCTGCAGATGCTGAATCCGATGACACCGTCGGTGACGATGTCTTCTTTAGCTTCTTTGACGCAGGAGATCCAGCCCCTGCATCTGCACGTCGTTTCGGTTGATCAACCGAAGGTTCAGCCTGACCCGCTGGGGATGCGATGGGGGCACCGTGATGACCCACCCCTGGTGGACGGTGTGGTCGAGCCCTAGCTGATACATGCCCAATTACCGCTAACGGGGTGCCTGCAACGAGACTCGTCTCCCTATCATACCCGGAAGGCGCGGCATCCATAACACAGTAAAACTTGGCGGCCGAGTAAAGAATTGGCGGCTGCGGATCCTGGGCAGGCAGCGTAAAGCGAGCTCCGGTACATCCAGTATTATAGTAATGCCAAGCTCGTGCGCCATCCAGCAAACTTCCAGCATACCCCAGGGTGATACTGGGATTGTCCAACATCAGCTGCGCATAACCGAATTGACGTGCAAAGCGGCTCGGTAAATACGGTTCTAGGAAGCACTGATTCCTGTTCCGGTACACCAGGTGGGATGGCCGAATACTCTGCAACCAGCGGAATTCCCACGGAGGCAGAGTGGTGGCATCTTTACCTGAATCCCTTAAGTCTTCGTTTGCCTCAAAACCCAAGAAGATCGGACCAACTTTGGTGATCTCCCATCCCTGAAGATGGAATAAAACCCTTCTGCAAATAGGGATGCCAGTGTGCGACCAACTCCTCTGGTGGAAACGGCGGAGGAATGCATCTCCGGCCCTGTAGTCTTCTTTTGAACCCAGACTCATTACGTTGGGATGGTGTAAAATTAACTACCCCATCAAATAGTGAAACGGCAGTTCAGTACGCGGGAAGTTATCTTTTCGACCTCGGTCATGAATCATATTTCCCGCGAACTCGCGTAAACCTCGCAGTAAATTACATACCATCACGGGGAGTAGAGCCAAGCGCCGGCCAAAGACCAACTTCACAGCTGGCAGGATCAAGTGCCGGGTCACTCTCTCTACAGAGCCGGATCCGCCCGGGAAGACATAATCCCGAAGCCAAACCATGAGATACGCGACCAATACTGCTTTTGACGACATTCGATGAGCGAGATGCCAGAAACAGCTGTAGGAGCGTTCATCAGACTGCTGGTCCTCGTTTTTCTGGGGATTCTTTTCATCTAACCTGCTCATCTCAGAGAGCACTTCGCTACGAGAGAGCACCGGCGGAGTGGAGAACTGCGAGGGATCCCCCTTGTCTTGCCTAAAGATGTAATCCCTCCAAGCGGTCACATGAGGCTGCAATCCGCCCTTGTCCCTCTTCTGCATATAATAATGATGACTAGCCACTTCCTTAAAGACGGCCGTCATCTCCTCAGCCTTGTCCCCCAGGACTTGAAACTCTTCGTTGGTCGGAAAATACTCTTCATAGGGTTCCGATCCCCAAGGGAGGTTTGATACCTCATACATCTCATGAAGTGCGAGCCCTAACTCCCCTACCGGAGTAAAAAAGGTCCCGGTATGGATATCAAACATCTCTAAGAGTGCGAGGAACATATGCCTGTTAATGTCAATACCTGCTTGGGTGGCACGAATCGTGGCAGTCAGCCCAATTTCTCGGAGCTCAGTCTGGAACCGCGACAAAACCCAGAGTGTCAGTTTATTCCATTTGGAAACATAATGACACCAACCCTCTACCCGAAACTCTCCTTTCGGGTATGAGCGTTCCATCAACAGCATGCGATGTGCAAAAGTCAAGGCACTATGGGCAAATGTATCAAGGGGAACATCACTGTAAATGCTCCCAGGGCGTAGAGTCCGCCAGGTGAAAGAAGACCCTGATCGCACTGCGGTCAAAGTATCCTTCTGATCGGAAGTTGAATCAATTTTGATGATGCCAGTCACCGTCCCCCCTGAAAGGAAGTAAGATCCCAAGACATCCTCCTCTTGGAAGCAAGACGACAGAAGGCCATCAAAGGCCATTGACGTTCAAGTTGCTTAACGGTCATATGCACTCCTTTTGCTATGAAAAACCAGTCTTCCTTGACCTTCAACACTGTTGCTTCAGTAGAAGTAAGGCGGTCCCCAACCAGGAACTCAGGCTTCAAGAATGTCACTTTATCAGATGTGGCAGATTTTAAAACTCCACGCTCCATCATCCGTTTGAGGAACCCATACTGCTGTTCCCAGATTTGAGTCATTCTCTCGGGATGCTGGTCCACATAATAGCGGCTTGAGCAGGGTTCATCACTTCCTCATTATAATCTACTCCCGTCTGGCAGAGGGCAGTGTCCAAGAGCACTTCACTCAAGAGTGGGATAGGCGTCGATACTAGCAAAGATTCGAAAAATGTTGGAAATAACAAAAGAATCTGAGTCTTATCAAAAGCGCATAGCGCGTCCGAGAGCCTCGGCACATCATTAGGGTCTAAACCCAGGCGCATCAGCAGCGGAGCTTCGGCGCGTCATCAGGGCGTGTGCCCATGCGCGTCAGCAGTGCTTCGGCGCATCATCAGGGTCTAAACCCATGCGCGTCAGCAGTAGAGCCTCGACGCATCTTCAGGGCTTAAACCCATGCGCGTCGGCGGCAAAAACCTCGGTATATCATCAAAAGACTCAAGGTCTATGTGTGTTGGTGTACGTAAAATGAAACTTACCAACCACCTCCGGCCGAACTTCGACAGGCCGACGGGGAACATCGACCGCGGCAGCTTTCACAGGTTCTTTTCCTTTGTCCTTGCCAGCACCGCCGCGAGGAGTCTTGGGAGCCATGAAGAAAAGTTAGGGTTTTTGAAGAAGAACTCTAAAGAAAGCAAAAGCTAGGAGAAGAAGAACTCTCTCTCTCCATCTCTCGCCTATTTATAGGGCTTGGTCGCACGCGTGAACCGATGATGTGTGATCTCCGTCGTCGCCTCAGGTCCTGTGAAGAGATAACCACAAATAAAACTAAAAAAAGATCATCATTAATCTTTTTTAGGTTACCGAGGCGTCATCATTTGCACTAACTGAGCGGAGCATGCGCCCAACACTGACGCACGGAGTAACTATGCGCCCTGACGGTCATGCGCCTCCACTACCATGCTTCTTATTCAAAGTATTCCAAAACTTATCCAAAAGTTTTGAAAACTTTGAAGGGGGTCTTGTAGAAGCATGGAATTTCAGAACCCGAAAGTCTATGCGCCAGACTACATGTGCCAAAGCTTGGACAAAGTGCTTCACAGCAAAAAGCAATAAATATAGACATTGAAAGAGGACTTTTTATTTAACATATAAAAGTCTATTACATGTCTAAGGAAGATTGTACAAAGGAAAATTTCTACAAAGAAAGGATCCTAAGTCTACAAGCCAGTAGCCATTATGCGCCCTCAAGTAGACGCAGCAATCAACATGCGCCCTCAGCCAGGCGCATCCCACCATGCGCCCTCAGCAAGGCGCATCTTTTTCAGTAGCTCAGTTACGTGCATCCCCAGTTATGTGGATCCCTTCAGCAGCCCAGTTATGTGCCGCTCTTCCAGCCAGGCTTACCTGATAAATGCTTTGACTAATAAAGCATTTAACCCTCTGGCTGGAACCAAGAAAGAGAAGAGCACCGTAAATCTGTGGCCAGGGGAGGCTTCGAAAGAGCCTCCAAAGGCGAAGGAAGACCGTGATCGAAACCACGGCTAAAGGAGCATCTTTCAACACAACCAAAATGGGCTACACCCATTTTGAAGAAAGAAAGAGCTACCAAAGCCGCAGCACCGTCATTCCGATCTACGGCTATTCCGGAGAAACAGAAACGAGGCCCGTACATCCCTATCTTTGGATGCAACAGGCACCTTCCGCCTGTCTCGAAAGCCCTCGACTCCGTCTTTTGGATGTAACAGTCACCTTCAAGTGCATCGACGAAGACACTGCGTCACATCTTCACCCTCGGGAGCATCTCGTCGACAGAATGCATTCGAGCACACAAGTTCATGTCGGAAAGACGTGAGAGAACGAGAGGCCAACCCTCTCTCCATACCACTATTTATAGGCCAGGCAAATCAAACTCATGCGCCAAGTGGATGGCTCTCCGAATTCCGTGCAATAAATTTGCATTAAATGGATGAACCGGACGCTTCGAATTTAGCCAAGTCAAAACGGCTATTTAAAGCACTCGAAGAACGTAACAGTTGCACTATCAAAGACGTCTCATGAAGCAGATGTGCAGGCCAGACCACGCATCACACAGACGTACCCTTCTATATCAAGCACATCACACAGACGTGCCCTTCAGTACTAAAAGCATCACAGGGGATGCGCCCCCATGCGTCCTATGCGCCTAGTAGAACGCCAACCGACGCGTCCACTCAGCTGTCCATCGAATGTCACAAATATTAAATGCTGAACTGACAGAGTTGGCAGCACGCCTTCCAAAGTCTGAGCAGTCGGCAGCTTTTCAGAAGACGAAGCATCGCCAACGTCAGCATCATTATTACTCCTCTTCGACGGCTACTGCCACGTGGCCACCCAACCAGCTTGTATGCACCTCAAAAGTCATGCACCCCAGACTTCTCCCTGATCCTAAAAGACAGGAGTAAAGTCACTACTGAAGCTCTGCATGCACCTCAAAAGCCATGCGCCCAGAATGGTTCGTGACTCCTAAAGGTTACGAGCCAAAGTCTCCTCATGCGTCCAATCCTAGGCGCATCCTACCAGATCGTTCCCTCCACCAAATCCGAGATCTCTGAGCCATGGGTCGACGACATGTGTCCTTTGACTCGACTCATCCAAGATCTCAGCAACAGAAAGATCTTCTTCTCCGCTACGTGCCGGTTCACAACAGCAACATGAAGAAGTCAACCCCCTCGATCAGGGCACATCGTCCATGCGCCTCCATCAGCAATCAACACGTGGCGTCCCCGCGTACAGGTACATCCTATATATGCGCGCACGAGCAGCCAGCCTGCAAAACTATAAATAGAGGGATCATTTCCTTCTTTTAGACATACACGGACCAATCTACGTGTATACATATCAACCTCCACAGCGAACAGACAGAGACTTCGCACCACCAGAGAGGTAGATACAGACACTCAACGTCTTCCTCCTCTCAGCAAGCTCCAGCACCCAGAGCAATCCAGACCTTCAGAGAACCGATAACCGTCGTCAGATCGTCAACGGAGTCAATGCATTACCACTCACTCCATCGGCACAAGGGACCCAAATAAACAAAAGTGTACTCCTAGGACTACATCTAAGTCCTATATTGTAACACTGTTCTGTTTGTATTAAAATTTACAATCAAAGAATTTTAATGACAAACAGAAGTCAATCCATCAATTGGAAAGGTTTATTGCATTTCATCCGTGATCAATCGATACCGGCAAAGGTTTCCCCAAACACTCAGTTCAAGACTGAGTCAGCAAGCCGTAGGTATTACATAGTGGACCGCGAGGAGCGGGGCACTACATAATAATCCACTTAGAAAAAGTTTTGTCCTCAAAACTTAAGAAACAAACTTACCTCCACTATTGTTGCATTCTGGATCAAGCAACATGGAGAGATTATAGACGCGCACATTCGTCGTGGTGTTGGCGCTCCGCAACTGCTGATTGTGTGGATGGTCTCGGAGCGGCGGTGGGCCTGGCATCTGCCCATGCTCTTCAGTGTCGTTTCGATTCTGAGTCGTTCTTTGCTTTTTCGGGCAATTCCTGACGGTATGGTCCGGGCTTCCACAGCTGAAGCATGATCTGTTGGCGAACCGACAGACTTCTTTGGTGTGCCCGTGGCGACCGCAGTAGGTGCACTCAGTTCTCCTGTGCTGATCAATGTCTGTCTTATTTTCTCCTTCAGTCTTTTTCTCTCCGTCATAATATCTCTTGGCGGGCTGATTTCGACTGTACTGTATTTTGTTGGACGCCTTCTTCAGGCAGAACTGTTCCACATATAGCGCCGTCTCAAAGGCCTGAGAATATAACCCACATTCTCGATTCAACATATTTAACTGGATGTCATCATTCAGCCCTCCAACAAATCAATTTATACGAGTCTGCTCGGTGGGTAGCATCACAGCAGCAAAATTTGCCAGCTTAGCAAATTCTGACTCATAGTCCTCCACGGACATATCTTCCTGTTTCAGTGTGATGAAGTCATCCTCCATCTTCTTGATCATGGCTGGAGGCAGATGTTGATCCAAAAATGCCTTCTTGAATGAGGCCCATGAGATCTTTCCATTTCTAGCCGTTACGAGCAGCGCCGGCTTCTTCGCCTTCCACCAAACCTTCGTCCGCAGCCGTAGGAGCATAACGGCACAAACTACCTTTTTGCTACTCGGAACTCCTATAACCGCGAACAGACTCTCCATTTTATCAATCCAGTCCATCACATTGTCGGGTGATGTCCTGCCTTCAAATTTCGGAGGTTTCGCGTCTAAGAAGTCCTTTGGCCTAAAAGAAGTGTGCCTTTACGCTGGCTGGGGCTCGTCACCCTCTACGGGCTCAATCTCAGGCGTTCCCGTTGGTTTAGTCGCTGCGGTGGTACCTCGATTTGCCACAAGCGTCGTGACAATTTGAGTCAATGACTCCAACTATTTCTTCTGGGCCTCTATTTGGGCCTGTTGTATTTGGTTGTTTTTCTCACTGTCCTGCCTCTGCAGTTCCAACATTCTCATGATCCGTTCTATCGGATCGGTCGAGGCAGCGGGTCGAGTAGGGGCCATTTCTCTACAAAAGAGTATAACTTCTGTCAGTCTCATAAAATATTATGGACTTATTGTATGGGGCATTGGTTTTCATAACTCAAAATCGGGACACTTTTGAAAGCCATCAAAGTACTTTATATACTTTTTCGAAAACGATATTTGTAAGAGGCCAAGGACGTAAAACTGTGCTCTGATACCACTTTGTCACGCCCCGATCCCGCTAGGGTCATCCGTCTTGCCTGGATCCCTGCGGGATCGATCATCCTCGCTAAGGCGTGATGCCGTGCAAGCCTAAGTTGCGCTTGCACAAGGCCATGTACCTGTACAAAAATAACTAGTCAAGCAAAAACACACGCACGCACCCACTAGTTAAGCAAAACACACACACGCACCCATTTATTGCAGAAAACCAAATATTGGACACAGAGATTTGAAATAGAAATACTTCTTTTATTGATAACTTGATAGGAATACAACTAGAAAGCTTTGCAAACTCAGAGTGCCTTATATTTTGGCTATATGATTTTCTTTGAAACTTTCTTTTGAAAATAGTCGCAATGCCCATACATCATATCCCTCTATTATATTCTGGAAATAAAAGACACCTTCAGAAGGAAAAGAAACTTGAACTTGACTTGAAATTAAAAAGTAGCTTCGAGGTGATCCACAGCTCTACTGGGCTAGTCGAGCTTCGGTGCCTCATTTGAAATCCCCCTGTCTCCTGTTGCTTTCTGAAAAGGATGCCCACAACGTGGGTCAGCACACATCATGTACTGGCGAGCGGCTCTTCACCGAAACTTACAAATATATGCACTAATTCAATATGTAAAGCTACACATTTACTAGTGATCTTTCTACTTGTCTAGGTTCTTTTTAATAATTCATAAGAAACATGACAGTAGAATTATGCATAACCAACTTACCAACGCCGACAGTCATCCCTGCATAAAACAGGTTAGCACAATTTGCATATGAATATAGAAAGCATACTTTACCATCATCGTTCATTGTTAGGTTTGCATTAAGGATTTGTTCACATGCATGTCCTAACTACATGGTGGTCCATGGGACTGTCCCCCATGATTAGCCGCTGTGACTCAATGGTTCAGCTCGTCGCTAAGGACATAACATTTCCGAGGTGTAGCATTTACCTCGAGGTGCTATTACAATCTCTCCTAGGCCGATCGATCCCAGGTGCCCCCAGAATCGTCGAAAGACTATTACCTTGTTAACAAGTTGTCCGAGACCAATGCATGACTTGTTCTTTCTATCAGATAAAATCTAGCAGTGCGACAGATAGCGACCAGTTCATAACTAGCCTTAATCGTTCGGTCATTCATTTGCATTCAGTTCTCATTCGGGCATTCGATAGCATTCAATAACATTTCCTTTGCAGTCATTCGTTAGTATTCATTCTTTTGCTATTGAGGTATCGTTGATCACAGGGACATGGCAACGGAGTGGACTAGAGATCATTTTTATTAGGGCGTACAAATAAATGCAAGCCCGGTTCAAGCAACTCACCAAGTTGAATCTTAGTTGAGAGAGGAAGGGACTTCACGCACCGTTCACGAACAATTCATGCGGCCTACATTTGCACCAACAGTTGATTAGCATACTTCATCTCTTTCTCTCATGATTCGGAATGAATGCGAAATGCGATGAAAGCGAACAATGAAAACCAATCATCGAAAACCAACACAAAAATGCATTCATCAAAACCAAGCAGCGAAAGAAAACATCCAACAAAACTCTTGGATTTATTTCAATAGAAGTCAATCCATCAATTGGAAAGGTTCATTGCATGTCATTCATGATCAATCGATACCGGCAAAGGTTTCCCCAAACACTCAGTTCAAGACTGAGTCAGCAGGCCGTAGGTATTACATAGTGGACCGCGAGGAGCGGGGCACTACACCCCACTCCGGCGATGATTTAGCCTTTGGGGCCTACTCTTGAAGCGCCATCAAAAAACACCCGCCAGATGGAGTTTTCTTCGGTGACGTTTGATTCTTGGACCTCATCCGGGATGTCTTCATAGAGCCTGGAGGACTCTAGGATGGGGTGCACGGCAAAAAAGTCGGCTAGAGCTTGACCCTTGATGACTTTTTGTGGAACGAACACCATGTTGTACGACATCAACAAGATTGCCCATGTAGCTAGTCGGGGGTTCAAAGATCCCGGCTTTGTCATGAGAACCCTGAGTGGATTGACTCGGGAGATGACATGAATTGTCTGGCCCGAAACATAATGGCGAGTCTTCTGGATGGTGAATACCAAAGCCAAATACTCCTTTTCAACGGGGTTGTACCGGTGTTCGGCCCCGATCATCGTTCTACTAAGGTAGTAGATAGCTTGCTCGTAGCCTCATCGTTGTTCTGAGCCAACAAAGCGCTGAGGGAATGATCCATGGCACGGACGTAGAGGAGAAATGGTTTACCTGCGACGGGTGCCACCAGGACTGGCGGGCTCGTCAAGCAAGCTTTAATATCATCGAAAGCTTTCTGGCATTCTTCTGTCCAGACGTAGGAGACTCCCTTCTTTATGAGCTGGGTGAAGGATTGGCATTTTTTTGGAAAGGTTTTCTATAAACCTTAGGATATATGCCAGACGCCCCTGCAGGCCTCAAAGTTCTCGGAGGTTCTTCGGAGGGTCCATGTCAAGGATGGCTTTGGTTTTCTCGGGATCGACATGAATGCCTTTCACCATGATAATGAAGCCCAAGAACTTTCCGCTAGAAATCCCAAGAAAGGATTTAGCGGGATTCATCTTGAGTTGATACGCTCGCATGAGATCGAAGACTATCTTTAGGTCTTGTAGGTGATCACCTTTGAGACGGCTCTTGACTGCGATATCATCAACATAGCATTCAACTGTTTTGCACAGATGTTGACGGAAGATGGTACCCGTAGATCTTTGGTATGTAGAACCAGGGTTCTTCAAGTCAAAGGGCATCACTGTGTAGCAGAAAACCCCTTTCGGTGTCCTGAATGATGTGTTTTTTGTATCATCGGGGAACATTTTGATCTGGTTGTAGCCCGAGTACCCATCCATGAAAGACATGCATTCGAAGCCACATGTATTATCGATCATCACGTCAGTGATTGAAAGTGGGAATTTGTCTTTCGGGCAAGCAGTATTGGGATCCCTGAAGTCGATGCAGACTCGTATCTTCCCATTCTTCTTGGTGACAGGGACGACATTGGCCACCCAATCCGGATGTTGCTTTTCACGGATGAACCCGCTGCTCAGGAGTTTGTCCACCTCCTGATCAATATCGTTCATGATGTCAAGACAAAAACATCGTTGTTGTTGCTTTACAGGCTTAGCATCAGGCAAGATGTTAAGTTTATGCATTACGATCTGGGGATCAAGTCCCGGCATATCTTCGTAGCTCCAGGCGAAGATGTCGATATATTCTTTGGACAATTGGACCAAAGACTCCCGGTCTTCTCCCTTTAGACTCTTACTGATGAAGATGGGTTTGGAAGGAGATCCATCCCCAAGGTCAACTTGTTCGACCTCGTCTTCGGTAGGGGGTTCGCATAATTCAAAACGAGACTCCCACTGTGCTCCTAGGCATTAAGCCCAGGGTTCTTCCTCAAAGGATTTCGGCGTTTGGTCATCGCCTTCATCCTCTTGAGATTGTACAGATGCCATGTTGACTGATAGCACCTTCCTGAGGACTGAGCCGATACTGGTATGGGAATCCCAAGTTGATGCTTCGGACGAATGAGAGTGTTCCATTTCTTCTGCCTCTGAACTCTCTGGAGTAGCCGGCGGCGTGACATAGCCTACCCCCCGTCGAGTACGATGATAGTAGTTCTGCGGCTTTCCTTTAGGTGTTAGGAGCCTGAGGGGAAGACGCCGACCTTCGTCGTAGTTCAGGCCTTTGTTACTTTTCAGGTCGTAACCCATCATTTGAATGAGGCACTTTGCCTTGTCCGTGTACCGATAGACTTGTATTCTGCCGGTATCTGGTTCTGGCTCGAGTGGCGAAAGGTCTTGATGACGTTCGACTTTGCCGAAGATGATGGATTTTTCATTCCGATTCTGCGGTGGGACTATAAAATAGACTCCTTGGGACGGGACTACTCGATTTACTTGATTGACGGTCGTTATTTGTGTTTGTAAAGACCGTAGAGCATTATCTAGTGTATACATGGCATTCTAATATGGAAGACTAGAATAATTGAAAGACACTCTATTATTGATAAAATACGAGATTTTGTCCCGCGGAATTACATTGTCAAGAGAAGGTGCATCTATATCAGCAGATATGTATTCCCCTAACTCTTCATCTGTGAGCACTGGAGCTGGTTCAGGAGAGTTTATCGCAGATTTGACCTTGGGACCCGAGAGAGCTGTGTGGGCCTTCTCTTGCAGCTTGGATGATTGCGGAGGCTTGCCTTTGAGATGCACCTTCAGGGGTGCCTCCACTGCGCCATCGATGATAGTGCCTTCCCCTGTAGTTTTGCCACAAGGGGAGCCGACGTTTGAAGAGGCTTCCCTTGAGCCGTATCTTCAAGGGAGCTTCAGTGGGTGTTCTATTTAGAGAAGTTGGTGCTTTTCCAGGTAGCTTGATCGCCATGGGAGGCAGCATCTTGGGCGGTTTTCCCTTGAGACGAATTTTTAAAGGAGCGTCGGGAATCATCTCTGGCTCCATGTCCGGCTCCGTCGTCGTATCTGCTTCGTCGTCAGCATCATTGGCTTCTCCTTCATCGAGCGACTTATACAAGCTAGCATCGGTAAAGTAGGATTCGACACCCTTGAAAGGGTCGATGTCCGCGAACTCTGTCCGAATGATGTCGTTAGTGGACACGTACTTCATACATTGGTAGAGTATAGATGGCACCACCATGTACTCGTACAGCTACGGGCGACCCAGCAGAAGGTTGTAGTTGACGCCGGCGTCTACGACATAGCAAGTCACTTCGGTTCGGAGATTACCGATATGACATTTTAGTCGGATTTTGCCCAGCGGTTCACTTTTGCTGGCATTGAAACCGCTGATTGTAGTATTGAAAGGCGCCAGACGGTACATCGGGATCCCCAGTGTTGAGAGCAGAGTCCTAGGGATGATGCTGAAAGAAGAGCCAGGATTAATCTGAATTTGCTTCACCTTGACGGAGCCTACATACCCTGTGTAATACAGTGGCCTGTTGTACCGGTTGTGCTTGAGTAGCATATCTTGTTGAGTGAAGGTTATGTTGGGGATGACCTCATCTGCACAATGACAGTATGCACATGTTGTTGGAAGGTCCTCAGGCTGCTTAACCTGACTGATGAAGGACTCAGCATCCTTCAAGGCTTCACAGAGAGCTTCACGGGTGTCTTTGGAAAGACGAAGAAGCTCAAACAGAGATAGGCGGGCAGGGGTACCGGCAAGTTGTGCCAGTATGTCAAAGTTGTGGGGCTTGGCCAGCCCCGAAGCATTTTCCCTTCGCAAAGGCTTATCGAAACGGGCCTCTACGTGCTTCTGTCTATTGGTTGCTGGAGGTCTGGATGGGCCCTCTTCCTGGGCAGCAGGGGCAGTACAAGAAGGCACTACCTCGACGGCAGCTTCGTCGGGTTGGGCGTTCTACTGTGAACGCGTTCGTACAGGAAGTGCCACTTCTACGTAGGAAGATACCATGCGACAAGACTTGATCTTCTTGCCCTTAGCTTTGGAGGTAGAGCGTACCCCCGGTTGAGTAACTTCGGAGACGAGATCCGGGTGAACCCATAAGATCTCTCCCCGAGATGTGGTGAGTGGGATGAGTCCACTCACGTTGTCACGGGTAGGTGGTAGATTGACCACCTCCATTGTCGCCTTTGGGATGGGGACGACGCCATATTGTGCTGTGGTTGGCGGCAATGTGACAAATTGGAGCGACACCAGGTTAGCCGAGACTATCTTCTCCTCGTAATCGACGGAGATGACATTCGCATTGATCATGCGCTGGATGTAGTTCTTGAGGACGTAGCAGTCCTGAGTTGGATGTCCGAAAAACCTATGGTAGTGACAGTACCTCGGATTGTTCACTCTTCCAACCTCGTCGGGATGCTTCGGGTCCGGCAATTTGATTTTATCACCCTGGTTCAGCATCTCGAAGAGTTGCAAGGTGTCTTCATCGTTGAAGGAATAGACCTCCTTTGGCCTCGGCGCAAGTGGAGGCTTCTGAGTAGGTGCTTGTGCGCCTTTGGAGGCATTGACAGTCAACGCCTGCTTCCCCTTCATGTCACGTCCAGGGTTGTTGGCAGCAGGCTATTTTTTCTTGTCTTCGAAAGCAGGAAAACTGACTCCCAGAAGGCGAGCATTGCATGCCTTCTTCTCAGCTGCTTCAGCCTCAATAATCAATGAGCTCCAGTCGAAAGGAGGAGTGGAGTTGAGCCAGAGCTTGATCGCAGGAAGCATGTTCATGCTGCATGAGGAGAGGAGTGCATGTTCTGGCATACTCGGGGGGCAGTCTGAAGCAGGCTTGTCAGAAACGTTCGATGAATGCTCGAATCGTCTCCTTCTTCTTCTGACGCACCTATATCAGGGATGCCATTGTCATGTCTTTTCCTCCATCGTAGAAATGATCGAGGAAGAGACGTGTTAAGTCATCGAAAGAAGATATGGAGTTGTCAGGGAGACTGCAGTACCAGTCGTAAGCCACTCCTTTCAGTGCCTCGACAAACAGGCTGGTGAGTAGCGCATCTTCCTTCGGGAGATGTCCCATTTGAGACTGGAAGTACGTCAGATAACGGCATGGAGAGTCCTTTCCGTCGTATGGCATCAATGTTCGTGGTTTATATTTGGGAGGATAAACCACTTTGTTCCATTCAAGGGGATATGGTTGCGGGATCTCCATCTTCTGGCGCTCCTCCTGTCTATTCTTCGACTCGAAGCGCTCACGTAAGTCCCTGATCATCTCCACCATGTCTTCCGTGGAGCTGGGAGTCGGAGAAGGTGGTACAGTCTGGAGCTGTACATTCGAAGGTTCCGACACACGTGGTGCTTCGCGATAATCGGTATTCAAGGATGCCCGTTGAAGGGGCACACTTGATTCCCCGTTGACTCCTGGGTCAGGATTAGTGGAAGGTGCTCTGGCCAAAACTGACCGTATCTCGAACACTGCTTGAGTCAGTGTCTGCATGGAGGCAAAGAGAGTTTTGAGTCCTCCTTTCAAGGTATCCATGCGCTGAACGAGATCCGCTGGTGGCGCATCTGACTCCGTATCACCGCCTTCCGTCATGTATACTATCATGACGTGACTGGAAGTGGATGGATCGGTTGTAGCTTCGCTTTCAGTCTCGCTCTATTATAGAAGAGGAACTTCCCCCGAAGCTTCATCTTGGCTACCACCAACTATGTTCTGGAGGATGTCTTCGTCTTCGGATTGAAGATCCACAGGGGCTTGACTACCCCCAGCTATGTTCGGGAGGCTAACTTCGTCTTCGGAATGAAGATCCACAGGGGCTTGACTACCCCCACCTTTCTCTGAGATCTTCTTTCTCCTCCGGGTGCCCTCAAACACTCCTGAGGACGGGAAGGTCGTCTTGGTCTTCCTCGGCTGGCTCTTGGATGAGGATGAGGTCGAAGAGTTCCCAGTCACCTTTCGAATTGATGAAGAGTTAGAGATTATGTTGCAAGAAGTAACCTTTAGTTCCGACTCCTCTTCAGTTGACACCTTCTTCTCGAGGCGATGTTGGAGGGGCATTGATGATTGCAGCCGCTGGAACACGGACTGTCTTGGTGGGGCTACTGTTTTGCAACAACAGTTGATGGTGACTACAGCACAGGTGTGCCCTGTGAGGGGCGCATTGTGCTTGTCAGTCGACTCTCCTGATCGACGTTTGTGAGTGATCATATTACGCAAATCGTTGGAGGAGAGTGCCACCTTCACATCCCCATCAGGGGCATGGCAAGGCCAAGCGCCGGGGTGGTCAAGTGAATGTTGCACCCCTTGATCCGACGCAAAAGATGCGCCCAGATCAATAGTGGGGGAGCAATATTTAGAGTGACTTGAACTAGCCTCAGACGTACAACCAATGTAGGCACGGTGGTTCAAGACCACAGAGTTTGCCTCACACGGCTTGGTTGAAAATGTAGCAGATACGCCCAAGCGGCACGAGGTCTTTGGAGGTTGGCCCGTTCGCGGCACAGAAGCACCCGAGTCAACCTTGTATAGTTTACCATTGGCAGCGCGCATGATTATGAGCGCATACCTCTGGCTCACTGCTGGCATAGCACGTTCGAGGCGCATGGCCCGTGCTGCCTTAGACTTCTTTGTACCAGTCCGTTGGGGTGCATAGTACTCAGAGTCCAAATCATCCTTGCCACGACAGCGAGTGAGTCTATCAAAGACAGATGCCTTCTGTGGCGCATCAGAGTTCATGCGCAGGGCGTTAGCTGCGCCCCTGCTCCGTTGACGCATCTTTCTTGTCTGAAAAGAAGAAGGTTGGAGAATATGGTCGGCCCCACGCTTCCTTGAGGGCTGTGCTGCACCCGCAGGCGCATCTTGGCTGCTAAAGACGTCAGCGGGAAGGGTAGGCTGTATCGGCGCATTCCCTTCAGTAGTGGTGCCAGGGGCCTCGACCTTGCGTACCCAGACTTGGCGAGTGTTCTTCGGCTTTGGCAGCCGCTTCGAAGGACTTGTGCTGCCTTCAGAGATAAACTTCTCATACGCCTATTGATTGAGGCGTACGACTAACGTCTTGTGGGAGGAGCCCACCTTCACGTCGTCAGATTGCGATACAGCTTTCTCAGCGGAGGAAAAAGAGGTCCCCAGCAGAGTCGCCAGCTTATTTGCCATTAAAATCTTTTGATTGCAATTTCAACTACAAAAATAAAACAGTATTACAATGTAGGACTTAGACGTTGTCCTAGGAGTACACTTTTGTTTATCTGGGTCCTGTGTCGATGGAGCGAGTGGTAATGCATTGACTCCGTTGACTATCTGACGACGGTTTTCGGTTCTCTGAAGGTCTGAGTTGCTCTGGGTGCTGGAGCTTACGGAGAGGAAGAAGACGTTGAGTATCTCTTCCGATCTCTGTGAGTGAACTCTGATACTCTGGTTGCGGCTGTCTTTTCTGTATATGTCTGTCTCTTTGTGTGTGTAAGGAAGAAATGATCCCTCTATTTATAAGCAGCAGGTTGGGCTGTTCATGCGTGCATATGTAGGATGTGCCTGTTCGTGGGGACGCCACGTGGTTGAAGATGCGGGAGGTGCATGGATGATGCACCATCATTTGTGGGTTGAATCCTTCATACTACATTTGTAGGTTGGCACATAGCATGGGAGAGGATCTTTCAGTTGCTGAGATCTTGGGTGATTAGCACCCTTTCATAGGCTGAATTGAGTCAAAGGACATGTGGCGCATGTCCGTAGCTCAAAGATCTCGGATTTGGTGGAGGATAATCTGACAAGATGCGCCTGAGATTGGGCGCATAAGAAGACTGTGGCTCGTAACCTTCAGGAATCATAAACTGGTTCGGGCGTACGGCTTTTGAGGTGCATGCGAGTCTTTCGACGCATGAATGCGGATGCACATGCGAATGGTCGATCGACCACGTGGCTTGTAACCGCCAAAGGAGAGTAATGATGATGCTGACATCAGTGGCACTTCATTTTTGTAAAAGCTATTGCTGCTCTGTCATCGAGGTATGGCTGCTATCGTGTCATACTTCAGCATTTAATGTTCTTGACGGGTGATCGGCCTTTGAGTGGGCGCATTGCTCTGCGTTCTACTAGGCGCATGGGGACGCATGGGGCGTACCCTTATGAGGCGCTTGGTGCTGATGAGCGCGTCTGTATGATGCGCGGTCTGACCGACGTCTCTGTTTGCATGACGCATCTTCATTTGTCCGACTGTTGAGTTCTTCGAGTATTTAAATAGCCGTTTTGACTTGGCTGAATTCGAAGAAGAATTCATCATCATAAATACAAGTTCATTGTACTAACTTCGGAAAGGTTGCCACTTGTCGCGTGGGTTTGATTTGTCCTGGCCTATAAATAGCAACAGTTTGAGAGAGTTTTGTTGTCTCTCCCTTGACTTCTCGACGAAGATGGATTCGACTGATCCTCCTCCTCCTTGTTCGGCATCGTTTTGTTCTTGGAAAGATTGACCATAAGAGTATCTTTTTCTCTCATATTACGATTGCCAGGATTATTACTAGGATTACTTTTCTTCCCTTTATCTTCTGAAGTGAAAATCATCCCATGCTCTCGAGCCAACCTACCATTGGTCTCGGCAGAAACTGCTGCTATGATAAACGAAGCCCAAGAGAAATGGGAACCTGTGAAAACAGCGATGGATGGTCGCAGATTCATCTTACATGTATCAATCAACGCTGAATCTGGCATACCAGGAGGCATCTTTAAAGTAGCCTGTCGGAAACGTTCGATGAACGTCCGAGTATCTTCTTTCTCCTTTTGTTTGATTTCTATCAAGGAAGACATGTTCATGTCCATACCTCCTTCATAGAAACGGGAGAGAAACATTGCCTTGAATTCGTCAAAGGACGAAATAGAATTATCGGGTAAACTACGATACCAGTCGTAAGCTGAAACTGTCAGGCACCCGATGAACACTCGAGTGAGAAGAGCATCATTTTTCTGCAAGTGTACAGTCATAATATCAAAATAATTGATATATTGACTGGGAGATGCTTTTCCATCGAACAAAACCATAGATTGTGGCTTGAATTTCGGTAGAAAGGGTACATCATTCCAATGAGGAGGATAAGGTTGCTTGATCCCTAACTTCTGGAGTTGATCTTTGTGCCTTAAAACTTCAAACTGTGCTTTGAGCTCACGCACTGCTTGAATAGCTTCACTGGTTTGAGGAAGCACATTTGATTGAATGGTTGTTAGATGTACCGTAACCCGCACTGGAGGTGGTACATCTTCAGGGATGATGGGATCTGGAGATACAGAATTCTGATTAACAGCCGGCTCTTGAGTATTCAAAGGTATTTCAGTCCCTTGACTATCTTGAGTTTGTGCTGCTACTGGTACTAGTGTTATTACCGTCGGTTAAGCAGTTTGCTGATTCAAAATTATCTGATACATACTTTGCACCATATTAAGCATATCTTTCAGTGATTGCTCAACGGTAGTGAGACGTTGTTCTGTATTAACAGATGACGTCTCTGGTTCATCTCTAACAGCGTAGGATTCAACCTCTCGTGAAGATACGGAAGGATTTGTATGGAAGTATGAATCCACACTATCGATATCAGACTCAAAAGATTGAGTACCCCCAGCTTCTGAATCAGAAGTCTGCAATTGCCTTTGTCTTCTTGATCGAGTATTATGATATACTCCTTCAAAAGAATCAAGAAGTCTGTTGAACTGTTATTGACCTGGAGTTTGGGACATGTTCCGTCTCGGACCTCGTCCTCTGTTAGTATGAGATGCCATGTTGACTGATGCATATGACAGCTCATCTTCTTGGTCTTCAGCTTGATGTTGAAGCGAATTAAAACTCAATCGATCAAAAATTGACCGTTTTGAAGCTAAACAACAACAATTGATCACAACCTGGTGATATTCACAATGATGTTTTTCTTGGGGGAGCGTCACCGGAGATTGTGAATTCTTATGCTTTTGTATGAGCAATTCACGTAAGTTAGAAGGAGTGGAGGGAGTATTCTTCTTTATCACATTAGGGGTAGAAAAACGTTTAGTTCCTTGTGTGTAAAGAAGATTACTAGCAGCATTCATAGAACCAAATTGTGCATTTCTACGCGTTTGGAGTTGTATGCATAAATCTTGAGATTTTTGAGCACGAAGGACTCCATCTTCATGGCGCGTGATTTGCTAGTTTGGTACTTTACGTAAAGCAGTATAAGAAGGTTGTTGATGTAGGACAGAAGTTTTACCAACAACATTTTTACGCTGTATGCGTTTAGGTACATTCACATTAGATGTGCAAACATTGTTGTGAATTTTATCTACACTGTCACAGACAGGAGACTTACCTTTACGCATAAAACGTAAAAATTGATTATCTACCACGTCACCGACGGAAGATTTTGTTTTACGCAAGGAGCGTAATTTGTGTGTGTCTACCACGTCACAGACGGGAGACTTATTTTTACACTCAGAAGCATTAGAATCTGCCACATTACAAATGGGAGACTCATTCTTATGCATTAGAGCCCGCGAAGGCGTATAGTACTAAGAATCCAACTTTTTCTCGCCTTGACAGCGAGTGAAGAACTTGCAGCCAACCCAGAAGTAGAGAAGAACTACTGCAACTTTTTATGACTCGAACGGGCTCCCTTTTCTTTTTTTTATTTTGGTGCCTTTTTCAAAGGAGGCAAGAGGGCTCTATATATAGAGTGGAATGAGACCCCTCTTCTTCTCCTTTCCGATGTGGGATTAAAAGCAATATCCCTCTTTTTTCATGCTTCTACAGCCACCGCGGCCAACCACCACTGCCATGGCACTCCCCCAGCTCCGGCGAACCCTGGGCGACCTCCCTGAGGTGTTCGCTGTTTCACTTAACAAAATGCCTTGGAGAAATTAGCTTTTGAAAATAAAACGAGAAAAAGTACAAGAAGTACAAATTTGATTCTGGGAAAGTATTGCTATGGAAGTCTGATTCGTAAATGATCACTTTGTTCCTTGGACCATATGATGATGATGAAGATCACTGCTTGAAGTAGAACAACTGGAAGAACTAAGTCACCAGAAAGGTATCGATGCACTTGGGCACTAATGGCGAGGCCGAATGCTTTCCTGCTTTGCTTCACTCTGTTCTGAAAGAAAAGTTGAAGAAGAATGCTCTGGAGAATCACAATCTCTAAGTTCTGATCTCTATATTCTCTCCTCTCTCTGTGTGTCTCCCTCCCCCTTTGTTATGAGAAAAATAAGTCTCTTTATAGACTTGGGCTCTTGTGCGTAAAAACTCAGCAAAAGTTCCATCTTTACGCTAACAACTGCCACCCATGATCGAAACCATCCTCTGCAAATGTTGACGTGTGTCCCATCACTTCAGTAAGAATAGGATGCATGTACACACGTTCTTCGAGAAGAATGGCATGAAAGCTACGTAAGCAAACTACGTTCCAAACTGGTGGAGGAGAATAGGGCATAAAAATAGCCCCAATGTACTCTGAGCGTAAAGCAGTAGATTTGGCGTAAAATAGCCTTGACATAGACTTCCCGCGTAAAGTGGTCATTAAATAACCTTGAGCGTAAAAGCAGCTCAAATAGACTTTACGCACACGTCGACTGTTGAGCGTAAAGGCTCGTATAATCTTCGTGCGTAAAAGAAGCCGTAGTGTGAGCGTAAAGTAGCTCAATCCACACACTAAATGGCAACATTGGTCTCTGTGTAAAAACAAATCCCTCTGTGATATATGCCATCATTAATATCTCCATGTCAGAGTTTGCATTGAATGCGAGATTTGATGGCTTTATCCAGCGTAAAAGTGGCTGCTCTGTCCTTGGCGTAAAACCATGGGTGTAGACCCGAGCGTAAAATGATCAGCCGGCTTAGGCGTAAAGCGATTAGCCTAGTATTGGGCGTAAAGAGATTACCCGCTCTGCTAGGCGTAAAGCAGATCACTTATGAATGAGATGACTCTTTCTTTGAAGCACTTTTTACGCTCCTACAAGACCCCCTTCAAAGTTTTCAAATATCTTCAAAATTTGAAACACTTTGAACAGAAGCGTAAAAGTTGAGATTTGATCAGTCAGCGTAAAATTTGGGATACACAACCGTCATCTGCGTAAAAGCGGGGATATCCAACAGTCGGCATAATTTTTAAGAAAAATAATGACGGTCAACACTTAACCGTCACAATAAATTTCTTTCTCGAAACTTTCGAATGTTTTCTCATCTTCCCGAGTGAGCAGTTTCCAACGAGGAATGTGAAGAGTTGCTTTGATTTGTATAAATAAGGACAAATTCTTTATTCTTGACATTCATCCTTGTTTTGTCATGGCGCCGAAGAACGAGATTACCAACAAAGAGGCTTCGAGCTCCAGGCTCGATTTCGAGCGGGCGTGCAACCTTTTAGAGTGTTTTGGAGTAACTCCTGTCGTCTTTAATCGCATTGATGGTGGTCCCCCAACTGCGTACGAAGGGCCAGGAGATGCCGAAGCGTTTCTTAATCTGATGCGCCGCTCCGGGATTCGCAATATGCACGAACTAGGCGTAGCCCTTCGTCAGCCCAACGAAGGAGAGAAATAATGATGTTTTTATGTATCGCAAATCTTTAATTTGTAGGGGTCCACTTCTCCCTTTATAAATAAAATTTTGCTGCTAACCTCATCTATTGATGCGCACTTGTTTATGCACTTCTTTTGACTGTTTCTATGGTTGTTAATTTCCAAGAAACAAACCAACACGTGGCATCTGTCTTGTGGTTACGAGAGCCTTTAAATAGGATCTTCTCCCGAAATAGACTCATCCCAACAGTTTCTTCAGTCTTTATAAATAGCCGAGAATGTTTCATATATTCTCGTACTCATTCCTCTGAAGATAACTTTCTGTGATGTTGTTCTCCAACAAATGACAATGGCGGAGCTTTCCCACGGCGTTCTTTTGTACGCCTAGTCTTTAGACGTGGATTCAACCACTATTAGAGCCAAACCATTCAACTTAAGTGGTAAGTCCGAACGTAAGCAAATATCTGTCTTCGAATTTTTTTGTTGAAAACAGCTATTCATGAGCGTAAATTCTTGACGAGCGTAAAAAATACTTGCTGAAGCACTGGCGTAAAAGCCTTGCTGAAGCACTGGCGTAAAAACCTAGCTGAATCACTGGCGTAAAAGCCTTGCTTAATTACAGGCGTAAAAGCCTTGCTGAATCACTGGCGTAAAAGCCTTGCTGAAGCACTGGCGTAAAAAGCCTTGTGATCTGTTTTTAGTTAGCGTTTAATACGCATCTGATAATACTTCTGTTTTAAAACACTTCTTCTTTGTTGTTTTCTGTAGAAGTTTGGCTGAACAGCTTTTCCAGAACCGGCATTGGCGATTTTGACGCTATGAGGGGCGTTCTTCTGACATCAACATCAGGGAGCTCATGCGCTTTTGACGCACAAATCAGACAACTCAGAACTCTTCGTGGGATAGAAGGGTCTTCCACTGTTGGTAGGAAGAGCCTTTATACACGGAGAGTTGGACGGTGGAGTCAACTCTACCCCGAGAAATCGGGTAGTAGAGTTCCTTTCGTGGCAGAACTAGGAATCGTATCCCAATGCTGGATACATTCTTATCTCCTTTGAGGTGCCGCCACTAATCCACCAATTGTATTGGCAGCAACACGCCTTCAGGCTGCCATACCCTGGGGTTCTCCTCTCGTCTGAGAGAGAAGACCAGAGTTTGATTCCTTCTGTTCTGGTTGCCACAAAGGCTTGGACAGCAAGGAATTGACACCAACAATGAATCCGACGAAGAAGATCCAAAGAAGAAACAGATCTCCATTAGGCTATCGTTGTGTGTATAGAATGAAAAATCCAAGAATGTAATAGATTTCTATTATAACTTGTAAGAAAGTCTAAGAAATGTAATAGACTTTTTTGATGATATGGAAATGGAAATGATGATTCTTCTATGATCAATGATTTGTATCTATCTGGATGTAATATGGACATGATAGATAAATGAAATCTTATTTTCTGTTTTAGAGTATATAATACTATCAGAGGTAATATGGACATAATAGTATATGTGAACTCAAAAGAAAATTAGATTAATATCTATGCAGAGGTCAAATAGAAGTGATAGATAGGAAAAGTAAGTAGATTTAGTATTTATTCACAGGTCATGGAAACATGATAAATAGCGAATCCCACTTTCTAATCAATTGATAAAATAGAAGATATAAAATCCCTTTTCCAGGAGACAAGAAATCAGCTTAACCAAACCTTGGTAGCTGGGGACTAAGGAGACAGATGTCATGAACATATAAGTCCATCTTAATGTATGAATGAATCATAATTTTCGGGAAAAGAAAGCATTGATTCGATTCCGTAATTAAATGAACGAACCCGATAGAATGAATGGACAGGTCTTTTCGGGAATGAAAAGTTGTTCTCAATCTCAAAGACCGGTTCATCAACAGCCCTCTTCTATAAATAGGCGAGAACTCTCTGTAATATTTCATTCTTATTTCCACTCCTCTATTGGAAATGTCTTCCGAGGATGCACAGCAAAAGAATGAAGTTTCCAGGAAAATTGAGGACGTCACTGAGATGTGTCTCCTTGAGCCAACAGTGGCGGGCCCGACTCAAGTAGGCAACAGCTCTTCTACGCCCAAGCCACCACAAGATATCCTTGCGTTCTTAGTAGAGCCAGGAAAAACTCCTGAAGACGAAGCGCTGAGGATGGCTGCCTGCAAGTTTTTTATGACCTCAGGCAACGATGCCTTCTATGCTTTGGCTGACTATGTATTCAATAAGGAAGGGAGTGATGTATTCAATAAGGAAGGGAGTGACCCTCGTCCTTAATCTTCTGTTTTGAACAAAATTAGTAATAAAAGAAATTTTATTTCCATTTTGTCTCCTTTATACATAGTATTTCTTAAGAAATTTGCCATTGATTGGCATCATGAGTAGATCTCCATTGGGCTTTGATAACCGATAGGCGTCATTGGAAAATACGGACTCAATTACATAAGGGCCTTCCCATTTTGCTTAGAATTTTCCTTTGCTTTTATGAGTCATTACCATCGGTCTTCGAACAGCTAATACAAGTTTGCCAACCTTGAATACCCTCTCTTTCACTTTACGATTAAAAGTTCGAGATATACGGGCTTGATATAGTTCAATATGTTGTTGTGCTTGAAGTCGCTTCTCATCCAATCCTTCCAGTTCTTGGAGTCGTAAGTGGTCATTATTCTCTGTAGTTAGCTCATTAGCAATGGCTATTCGTAGAGATGGGATCTGGATTTCCAATGGGAGGACAGCTTCACATCCATAAACCAATGAGAATGGTATAAAACCATTAGGAGTCCGGACTGTTGTTCGATAAGCCCATAAACACTCTCCATGTTTCTCATTCCAATCACATTTATTAGAAGAGACAAACTTTTTGAGAAGTTTAATGATCGTCTTATTGAAAGCTTCGGCTAAACCATTAGCAGCTGGATTATAAGCCGTAGAAGCCAAATTCTGAATTCGATTCTGATCACAGAATCGATAAAATGCATGACTGGCAAATTGTGGACCATTGTCATGAATTATACGTCGAGGGATCCCGAAGCGATAAATGACATGGTGTTTGATGAAGCTGATCACGTTAGATGTTTTCACTTCAGCAAGGGGAATTGCTTCTGCCCACTTTAGAAAAGTAATCGGTTATAGCTAATATAAACCGATGTCCCTTGACAGAAGGTGGATTAATAGGACCAATGACATCCATACCCCAAGCTTCAAAGGGCCAAGAGGCTGCTGTAGGATGTAGAAATTCAGACGGTTGATGAATAAAATCAGCATGAATCTGACATGCTTTACATCTTCTGGCATAGTCTACAGCATCTGCTATCATAGAAGGCCAATAATACCCCATTCTTCGAATGCGGTCTTGTAATTTAGGACCTGGTTGATGAACACCACAAATACCATCATGAGCTTCTCGTAGTGTTTGTTTAGCTTCACTTTCTGAGAGACAACGTAGCAAGAGTCCATCATAAGAACGACGGTATAACATATGTAAAGACGAATCATAATAAAATCGAAACGATCGTCTTTTGACTGATGCAGCTTCTTTTGGATCTTCAGGCAAAATCCCATAGACTGCATAATCAATGAATGGAGTTCTCCAATCTTTCTGCTGGGAACTTGACTCTGCAGTATAACTTTGTTCAATATACAAATTATTCTTAATACAGAACAAGTCTCGATCCAACAAAGTAATTATATTTTGTCTTCGGATTGGAATAGCCAGGTCTGCTACTAAACTAGCAAGAGCATCAGCTTCCACATTCTGAGAGCGTGGTACAAATTCAATGAAGAATCTTTGAATGAAAGGACCAACTAGACTACCACATGATGATAAGGGATGAGATCAGGATTTCTGACTTCATAAGTCCCTCTAACTTGATTAACGATCAATTGGGAATCTTCATAAGCTTCTAGGAACTTAATATCCAGTTGTTTTGCTACTTGGAGACCGATCAATAGAGCATTATATTCTGCTACATTGCTGGAGCATGGTTCATTGAGAGAATAGGCACGGTATATGACCATTTTGTCAGGAAAAACCATGACGATTTCTACCCCAGAGACAATATTGCCTTTAGGTCCTACTTGTGATGCTCCATCAAAATATAACTGCCATATGTCATTCTTCAAAGTCAGGTTACAATCCACGACTTCATCTGGAATGTCCTCATATAATTTTGATGTTTCAGGTATAGGGTGAGCAGCCAAGAAATCGGTTAATGCTTGACCCTTTATTGATTTTTGAGGTACATAAACCATGTCATAAGGAGTAAGCAACATCGCCCAAGTGGCCAACCTGGAGTTAAGAATGCTAGGTTTTCTCATCAATACCCGAATGGGATTTATTCTGGAGATGATATGAATAGTCTGCCCTGTCACATAATGTCTTGTCTTTTGGACGGCAAAAACTAAAGCTAGACATTCCTTTTCCACAGGAGTATACCTGTGTTCAGCTCCGACCATCATTCTGCTCAGATAATAAATTGCTTGCTCATGACCCACATTACTTTTCTGTGCAAGAAGAGCGCCAAGTAAATGATCCAAGGCTCGAACATATAGCAAAAATGGCCTTCCTACCACCGGGGGTACCAGGACAGGAGGGTTCGTCAGGTATTGCTTAATATCATTAAAGGCTTTCTGACACGCTTCATCCCAAACAAAAGATACACCTTTCTTTAATAAACGGGAGAAAGGTTGACATCTTCTAGAAAGATTAGATATAAATCTTCTGATATAAGCAATACGACCCTGAAAGCCACGGAGTTCTTTCAGATTACGAGGAGGACACATTTCAAGAATTGTCTTAACCTTATCAGGATCAACGTGGATACCCTGAGAAGTAATGACAAATCCTAAAAATTTGCCACTGGAAACCCCTAAGAAAGACTTAGTAGGGTTCATTTTCAATTGATGCTGGCGCATCAATTCAAATACCGTCCTCAAGTCCTGAATGTGATCATCCTTTGATCGACTTTTAACAGCGATGTCATCTACATAGCATTCAACTATCTTCCGTAGATATTCTTGAAAGATGTTGCTCATAGCCCGTTGATACGTGGCACCGGCGTTTTTAAGACCAAACGGCATAACTGTATAGCAGTAAACCCCAAGGGGTGTACGAAAAGCGGTGTGCTTCTCATCTTCTGGATGCATCTTGATCTGATTGTATCCTGAGAATCCGTCCATGAAAGACATGCGTTCAAAACCACATGTATTGTCTATCATGACATCAGTAATTGGAAGTGGAAATTCGTCCTTTGGACAAGCTGCATTAAGATCTCGATAATCTATACAAACTTGGACTTTTCCGTTCTTCTTCATGACAGGAACAATATTGGCAACCCAATCCGGGTGTTGCTTTTCACGAACAAATCCACATGTGATCAACTTTTTGACTTCTGCTTCAATTGCATCCATCATGTCTGGTCTAAAATGCCGTTGCTGTTGTTTTACAGGCTTGACTTTGGGCAGAATATTAAGTTTATGAGTGGCAACTTTAGGATCTAACCCTGGCATATCCTCATAACTTCATGCAAAGATGTCAATATATTCTTTGATAAGTTTTATCAACTCTTCCTTTTCATCTTCAGCAAGATTTTTACTGATGAATATTGGTTTGGACGTAGCTCTATCCCCAACATCAATCTGGATGACCTCATCTTCTGTAGGTGGCTGTCGCTGTTCAAAACGGAGTTCCTACTGAGTATCCATCTGTTGTGTCCAAGGATCATTCTCAAATGGTTCTAATTCATTATCAGTTTGAACCATATTGACTGAGAATATTTGTCCAGATTCATCTTCAGATTGAATTTCCTCTGAATCTGATGATTGCGAAGAGCTAGAAGAGAATTCTTCTTGTATATCGTCCTTAAACATGTGGGACGGATCATATCCCAACCCATGACGAGTCTTTTGGTAAAACGGATCACCACATAATGGTAGTCGTCTACCCTTGCCTTGATTGAGACCTTACATAGTCTTCAAATCATAGCCCATATTCTGGATAATCTTGATAGATTGTTGACTATACTTGTCAATTCGGATTCTTTCCTTGTCTTTATCCTTCAGCTCATCTGCCTGGACAACAGGGATATTTCTAGCCAGGCCAAACACAATTTGGCGCTTGTTTTTCTTATCAGACGGAACCACGAAATAGGATTCTTTGTGACGTCTAAAAGTTACGCAAGCTTGTGATGAAGCGGCCACAGGTAGAAGATAAGGAGAAGATATTAAGAACCTTTGAGCATAAGGTCCAACATCTACATGAGGAGGAAAAGAATTTTCCTTATGATCGATGTATAAAGTTTCTTCTGGCTCAATTTCGCTTTTGTATGGATGACTTTGATTATCAGAAGATAAGGTCATCCTTTCAATAATTTGACAGCCATATACTCGAAAAGAATGATCAATATTTATATCATTTACAATTTGACTGCTACGCTTCGGATTAATCATCAGTGGACCATTATCAGTCTTCTGCATAGTTTTATCAAGATTGACAATCAATGGTGGTTCTGGGTCATTCGTACAAGAAGTACGTCCTTTGACCTTGATCATGAAAGGTTGAACTTGGCTCTTAGTAGGAATATTTGTTGATTCCTCAGATGAAGCTTGAGTTCTTCCTTTAACCTTGATTACCAGAGGTTGATCATTGACAGATTGGGATTGGATTCGTCCCTTGACTATGATCTTCAAAGGTTGCTCCTCTGGCGGATCTTCATTAATAGATTGATCCTCGGTAGGTGATTGATCTTCATCCATATCTGATATCTCTTTCACATGCTCTTGTTTATAAAGCCTTGAATCAGAAAAATAGGCTTCGACACCCTTGAAGGGATTGATATCAGTAAACTCAATTTTTACAACTCCTTGGGAATCCACATACTTGAAGCATTGGTGGAGAGTTGAAGGTATAATATTATGCTCATGAATCCACGGTCTCCCCAAAAGGATATTATAGGAGACGTCTGAGTTGATAACATAGAAAGTTACCATGGTTCGAAGATCACCAATCTGAATCTGCAGACGAATCTTCCCCAATGGCTTGCTCTTGCCAGAGTTAAAACCGACTATCGTAGTACTAGTGTAAGTCAAATCACTAGTAGGGATCCTCAGGGGTCTTAGCATACTCTGAAGAATTATGCTAATTGAGGATTCGGGATCAATGTAAATCCTGTCAATTTCAGTGGATCCAATATACCCGGTGTAGCACAGAGGTCTGTCATGCTTGTTATGCTTCAACAGTATATCTTCTTGTGTAAAGGTGATGTTGGGAATTGCTTCCATCACACTATGACATTATGGACATGACACTGGTATATTATCAGGAGTCTTGAGTTGAGCCAAGCATGAATCTGCTTGAAGTAAAGCTTCACTCAAAGTCTCTCTGCTTTCTCTGGAAAGGCGAAGCAACTCAAATATAGATAGTCTAGCCGGAGTATTGGCTAACTGAGCTAGAATGTCAAATTTGTAAGGCTTCATCACTACCCCCTGACTGGAAGCAGACTTCAATGGGACGTCGAAGCGTATTGCTTTCTGTTTCCCCTTTTCAACCACAGAAGGTTTAGCAGGAACAGAAGAGGATTGAGTTGGTAGTGTCTCCACTACGTCTTCCGCTTCTTTGGAGGATCCCTCATGGTCTTTATGATACTCTTTTCCAGATCTTGTACCAGCAAAAGATTCTTCTTCAGACTCAGGAGAAGGAAGTACCATATTACAGCATTTTGTCTTCCCTTTCTTAGCCTTCTTCTTGTGTGGATTATTATGAGGAGCTTCAGAACCCAATCCAACAATGGAATTTTGACTTTGAATCTGTAAAGGAAGTCGTATTCCTTTATCATAATTTAAACCTTCTGCCTTTTGAAAGTCATAACCCATCTTTTTTATGAGATGAACAGATTGCTGACTATACAAGTGAGTGGGCAGTAGACTTTTAGCAAATGGTTCCTCAGAGGAAGAAGAAGGGATCTTTGTATCCACAGGAGAATGAGGAATAGATGTCTCTGTAACTACAGGAGGAGACGGATTCGGGTTACGAGAAGAAATCCCTGTCGAAGCTTTTTCATAAGCAGCAAAGATTTGTTGTGCCCAATATAAAGGAATACTATTCATGGCTAGCCACTGCTGATGAGTAAGCTTGAGCTTGGTAGGAGGAGGTAGACTTGGAGGACAGATGTTCAGTCCTTTCAGTCTATCTTCTAAAGGAAGGCCATCCCATAGGTGATCCGAGTCATCGGGATCTGGAATAACATGGGAAATCATGTTGCAGGTTCTGACTTTCTTGCCCTTCTCAGATTTTGAAGTTTTATCTTCACTTTCCAACTCAGGCACTAAGTCAGGATGTACCCACATGATTTTACCATTCTTTAGTATAAGCGGCAGTAATCCTGTATTTTCTTCTCTGGCAGGCGGGATATTCACGATCTTCATCATCGCCTTCGAAATTGGGATAATTCCATCTGGGACTTGCTGTGGAGGAAAATCTTCGAACTGAAGAGAAACCATATTGGTCGTAACCGTATGGTCATCGTTGGTTAAAGCAATAGCACCACCATTTATCAGCTCTTCGATTTTCTTTTTCAAGATATAGCAAGCACTGGTAGGATGATTAATGTATCTATGATAGATACAATATTTGGGATTATCAGTCAGATTCACCTCATTAGGCCTCTTTGGTTCCGGAATCTGAAGTTTACCACTCTTCACTAGACATTGAAATATCCCTGGGATATCACTTTCGTCAAAAGAATATTCTTCCTTTAGCCTGGAAGATTCTTGATTATTCGGCGTCGTTTTGTTCTTGGAAAGATTGACCATAAGAGTATCTTTTCTTCTCACATTACGATTGCCAAGATTATTACTAGGATTAATTTTCTTTCCTTTATCTTCTGAAGTAAAAATCATCACATGCTCTCGAGCCAACCTACCATTGGTCTCGGCAGAAACTGCTGCTATGATAAACGAAGCCCAAGAGAATCGGGAACCCGTGAAAACAGCGATGGATGGTCGCAGATTCATCTTGCATGTATCAATCAACGTTGAATCTGGCATACCAGGAGGCATCTTTAAAGTAGCCTGTCGAAAACGTTCGATGAACGTCCGAGTATCTTCTTTCTCCTTTTGTTTGATTTCTATCAAGGAAGACATGTTCATGTCCATACCTCCTTCATAGAAACGGGAGAGAAACATTGCCTTGAATTCGTCAAAGGACGAAATAGAATTATCGGGTAAACTACGATACCAGTCGTAAGCTGAACCTGTCAGGCACCCGATGAACACACAAGTGAGAAGAGCATTATTTTTCTGCAAGTGTACAGTCATAATATCAAAATAATTGATATATTGACTGGGAGATGCTTTTCCATCGAACAAAACCATAGATTGTGGCTTGAATTTCGGTAGAAAGGGTACATCATTCCAATGAGGAGGATAAGGTTGCTTGATCCCTAACTTCTGGAGTTAATCTTTGTGCCTTAAAACTTCAAACTGTGCTTTGAGCTCACGCACTGCTTGAATAGCTTCACTGGTTTGAGAAAGCACATTTGATTAAATGGTTGTTGGATGTACCGTAACCCCCACTGGAGGTGGTACATCTTCAGGGATGATGGGATCTGGAGATGCAGAATTCTGATTAACAGCCGGCTCTTGAGTATTCAAAGGTATTTCAGTCCCTTGACTATCTTGAGTTTGTGCTGCTACTGGTACTGGTGTTATTACCGTCGGTTGAGCAGTTTGCTGATTCAAAATTATCTGATGCATACTTTGCACCATGTCAAGCATATCTTTCAATGATTGCTCAACGGCAGTGAGACGTTGTTCTGTATTAACAGATGACATCTCTGGTTCATCTCCAACAGCGTAGGATTCAACCTCTCGTAAAGATACGGAAGGATTTGTATAGAAGTATGAATCCACACTATCGGTATCAGACTCAAAAGATTGAGTACCCCCAGCTTCTGAATCAGAAGTCTGCAATTGCCTTTGTCTTCTTGATCGAGTATTCTGATATACTCCTTCAAAAGAATCAAGAAGTCTGTTGAACTGTTGTTGACCTGGAGTTTGGGACATGTTCCGTCTCGCACCTCGTCCTCTGTTAGTATGAGATGCCATGTTGACTGATGCATATGACAGCTCATCATCTTGGTCTTCAGCTTGATGTTGAAGCGAATTAAAACTCAATCGATCAAAAACTGACCGTTTTGAAGCTGAACAACAATAATTGATCACAACCTGGTGATATTCACAATGATATTTTTCTTGGGGGAGCGTCACCGGAGATTGTGAACTCTTACGCTTTTGTATGAGCAATTCACGTAAGTCAGAAGGAGTGGAGGGAGTATTCTTCTTTATCACATTAGGGGTAGAAAAACGTTTAGTACCTTGTGTGTAAAGAACCAAATTGTGCATTTCTACGCGTTTGGAGTTGTATGCGTAAATCTTGAGATTTTTGAGCACGAAGGACTCCATCTTCATGGCGCGTGATTTGTTAGTTTGGTACTTTGCATAAAGCAGTATAAGAAGGTTGTTGGTATAGGACAGAAGTTTTACCAACAACATTTTTATGCTGTATGCGTTTAGGTACATTCACATTAGATGTGCAAACATCGTTGTGAATTTTATCTACACTGTCACAGACAGGAGACTTACCTTTACGCGTAAAACGTAAAAATTGATTATCTACCACATCACCGACGGAAGATTTTATTTTACGCGAGGAGCGTAATTTGTGTGTGTCTACCACGTCACAGACGGAAGACTTATTTTTATACTCAGAAGCATTAGAATCTGCCACATTACAAATGGGAGACTCATTCTTATGCATTAGAGCCCGCGAAGGCGTATAGTACTCAGAATCCAACTTTTTCTCGCCTTGACAGCGAGTGAAGAACTTGCAGCCAACCCAGAAGTAGAGAAGAACTACTGCAACTTTGTGTGGCTCGAACGGGCTCCCTGGATAACGGGCTCCCTTTTCTTTTTTTTATTTTGGTGCCTTTTTCAAAGGAGGCAAGAGGGCTCTATATATAGAGTGGAATGAGACCCCTCTTCTTCTCCTTTCCGATGTGGGATTAAAAGCAATATCCCTCTTTTTTCATGCTTCTACAGCCACCGCGGCCAACCACCACTGCCATGGCACTCCCCCAGCTCCGGCGAACCCTGGGCGACCTCTCCGAGGTGTTCGCTGTTTCACTTAACAAAATGCCTTGGAGAAATTGGCTTTTGAAAATAAAACAAGAAAAGTACAAGAAGTACAAATTTGATTCTGGAAAGTATTGCTATGGAAGTCTGATTCGTAAATGATCACTTTGTTCCTTGAACCATATGATGATGATGATGAAGATCACTGCTTGAAGTAGAACAACTGGAAGAACTAAGTCACCAGAAAGGTATCGACGCACTTGGGCACTAATGGCGAGGCCGAATGCTTTCCTGCTTTGCTTCACTCTATTCTGAAAGAAAAGTTGAAGAAGAATGCTCTGGAGAATCACAATCTCTAAGTTCTGATCTCTATATTCTCTCCTCTCTCTGTGTGTCTCCCTCTCCCTTTGTTATGAGAAAAATAAGTCTATTTATAGACTTGGGCTCTTGTGCGTAAAAACTCAGCAAAAGTTCCATCTTTACGCTAACAACTGCCACCCATGATCGAAGCCATCCTCTGCATATGTTGACGTGTGTCCCATCACTTCTGTAAAAATAGGATGCATGTACACACGTTCTTCGAGAAGAATGGCATGAAAGTCACGTAAGCAAACCACGTTCCAAACTGGTGGAGGAGAATAGGGCATAAAAATAGCCCCAATGTACTCTGAGCGTAAAGCAGTAGATTTGGCATAAAATAGCCTTGACATAGACTTCCCGCGTAAAGTGGTTATTAAATAACCTTGAGCGTAAAAGCAGCTCAAATAGACTTTACGCACACGTCGACTGTTGAACGTAAAGGCTCGTATAATCTTCGTACGTAAAAAAAGCCATAGTGTGAGCATAAAGTAGCTCAATCAACACACTAAACGACAACATTGGTCTCTGTGTAAAAACAAATCCCTTTGTGATATATGCCATCATTAATATCTCCATGTCAGAGTTTGCATTAAATGCGAGATTTGATGGCTTTATCCAGCGTAAAAGTGGCTGCTCTGTCCTTGGCGTAAAACCATGGGTGTAGACCCGAGCGTAAAATGATCAGCCTGCTTAGGCGTAAAGCGATTAGCCTAGTCTTGGGCGTAAAGAGATTACCCGCTCTGCTAGGCGTAAAGCAGATCACTTATGAATGAGATGACTCTTTCTTTGAAGCACTTTTTACGCTCCTATATTCGCTAATCTCCCCAATGAGCCAAACAGTCGATTCATGCGTTTTGCACGAAATTCCGTTGACGCGCACGCGAACGAAATTCAGAATATGCACCTCGTCGCAGCGACTTCGCACACGTTTTTTAGGAAATTCGACCGTTGGATCGGCAAACTCTTTCCTCCGTCACAATCTCATTATATATCCCTTTACCCCTATCAAGTTTCGTCCGTTAATTTTATCGTTTGATACATCAAAACCGGCCACAAAGTTGACCATTTAAATTGTATAATTTTTGGACAGTTTTGTGGAGCCAACTTCGTCGGTTCGTATCTCCTCCATCGCAGCTCTGTCTGGCGTGCCACTGGTTCCTATCCACAGCTGGTATAACCCTCTTCCTACCCCTTAAGTTTCGTTTTATTGTGAGCACGTTTGATTTGTTGAATTTGACGCCAAAGTTGGCCATCCGAATTCGTAATTTTCAACTTGTAAAATTCTATTTTTGAACCCGGGACTCCGAATTCAATTTCTGACACCACCAGTAGACTCGTGGCATCGTTCTGGCACGTTTTCATATAAAGTTTATTAGATTCGAAGGACGTGGACTCTAGCACGCATTTCGGTGCAAAGCGGGTCCCACAGTCCGAGTCAACGGACCAATTTGAGATCGGCTCAACAAAATCCAATTCTGGATATACCGTTGAGTTCGTATCGTCATTCTAGACTCGTTGGCATATAATTTGCTGAGTTTTGAGGACATTGGCTCTGATACGCTTTTTCATGCAAATCGGAATTTTAATGTCCTGGTCAACGGACCAATTTGAGATCGGGTCAACGGAATCCAATTCTGGATATACCGTTGGGTTCGTATCGTCATTCTAGATTCGTAGATATATAATTTGTTAGGTTTAGTGGACTGGTATCCTTGCATATTTTTTGGTACAAAGCGGGTCCGACACGGACACCGTTTTGACCCAAAATTATCTTTTTTCCTCTGTGTCCAAATTGGACTTATGGATAAGCTATCCTAGCTGATTTGACCATTCTGGACATGTTGTGATGTTTGTTTCTTCATCTGACAATGTTTGAAGATATTTCTCTGTGTATTAACCTTTATTATAATTTATTCTTATTAAGTTCGTATTTCGGAATTAGTACAACGAAACTGAGATCAGTCGATTCCAGTGATCTCACATCGCTAAAATTGACAAGATGATCATGTAGATCACTGTGATAAGATTATTAACCTTACCGTTGATTATCTTATCTCGATTTGTGTGTCGTTGGTTTCGATGTACGAATAATGAGGTGCAACTTGATATTTTAATTCTTAGATTAGAGTTGATCCCATTTGATCAAGATATATGGTATCTTGGTAGGAAAATATTAGGAATAATATGCTTAGGCTAGTTTTGACTTCGGTTGACCAAGTTTGACTGCTTGATCAAAAGTCAACTATCAGTCAACGCTTGGCCTAGAAATGTCTAGAACTTGACCAGAGTTGACCAGTTGACCAAAATTCAACTGTTAGTCAACATTAGCCTAGTTTGACCTAGAGTTGACCCAGTTTGACCTAGTTTGACTTGGTTTGACTTCCTGTGACCTAGTTGACCTAGTGTGACTCAGTGTGACCTAGTATGACTTAGTTGGACTGAGATTGACCTAGATTACATAGCTTATACTATATAATCATGCCTAACACTGTTGAACCCTAATTAGCTTATATATATATCATCTTTAGGTTTGTGACATCACTCTGAGTATCGACCCCATTTGACAGCTCAGGATCGCAGGCGAGTACATTCTCCGATTGTAGTTCCTTGTCTTGATATTTTCTGTATCCGATTCAGTTATAATGTTTTACTTGATTGTCATCACGATGGTACATGGACTAGTATACGCCGGATCCTGGTATGGGATGTTATTCCTGGACTTTCTTGGTATATTGGTATATTTCCTGTCTTGTTTCCTGTACTTGTATAGCCACCGATTCCTGAGAGGGAGTAGCTACCCTCTTAGGGAATCCCGTGTCATGACGTGCTATGTCCGGATCCATATACTATTCGAAGATGGAGAGTTATTATAGGTTATGTGATCAAAGCCACCCTGTCACTATATTCTTGTGCTTGCGTCACCCTCACTGCACGTAGGGTGTAGCGAGATCTTATTCCTTGTGCTCGTTATCCAGGTTGGCCGGCATGACCCTTTCCAGATATTTTTTTGTGATAGTCGGGCCAAGTGGATAGCCTGTCCGGTTTTCCAAGCCGATCACATAATGCTATATTATTTCAAAGCACATTTTACATTTACTTTATTACATCATATATCCCTGTTCTATTCTACATTCCTGTATTTATACCATGACATGATATCCAGTTTACATATCCTGTTTATATTTCCTGTCTTGATTTTTTATCTTGTATTCCATTATGATTGTCTCTTATAGCATTTGTCAATACTATGAAACTGTTGTTGGAGGTGTACTTTCTCATTTTCCTGACAGGATAACCGTTGATGTTTACAGAGGACATGTTAGCTGATTGATCTACCTTTTACGGGTATGGCCAGGATAGAGTTTGATGAGACATTACCCCTGGAGCCCGTAGATGATATAGCCCATATTTAGACTGTTAGATGGGTTTGCCTGGACTGCGATCCAGCTAGTGTTTTCAGACTGTAGTTTTTATATTATATTTTGAGTTTCTGTGATGTGTTTATATCTCTGAGCTTGTGTTGGATCTTGAACTCCTTTCCAGTTTTCCTTTCTATCATATTTCCATTTCATGCTATCTATCCTAGTTTGTCTTGTGATTGAGTTATGCCATATTATACCTCTGTGCGGAGATGATAGGTACCCTTATATTTTGTCTAGTTATAGTATTTATAGACGACCTATACAGCGTTCTACCGTCGGTTCTGCGGCGTAGGCTGGATGTAACCACGTACTCGTGCCCCTAATCAGGATGCGGGTCGTGACACATTTTTGTGGTGGCCAATGCAGGTCAGAGTCGCAATTAGTGCGATTTCGTAGTGGTGCTTGACTTAGAGTGCTGCTACGAGCCTGCTATTAGGATATTTGTTCTAGGTTATGATAGGAGTTGCTCAATCAAAGTTAGGAACTCTTGATAGATTCCAGGGATAACCCCTGAGAATCTTACTTCGAAAACGCTTGAGTCTATTCCCACTTGCTTTCGTTCGTGCTGAATCTTGAATATCTACTAGTTATCAAACCTTATTCTAGGATGATTCTATAGACCCCTGAGAGAACGAGGAAGTAGAAGTTGAACCTATAACCATTTAGGTTGGGATTTGCTCTAGACTATTTTTAAGGAATTTTGAATTTTGACCTAGATAATATCTTTGGGATAACTCTTGTGAATATCTTTCTAAGCCCTAACTCGAAATTTGTTCCCGCTTGCCTCCATTTATACTTCCTTGATTTGTTGTTGATTTTGATTCCTGATATTCGTTGTTGACTTTGATCTTGCATCGAGATCAATTTTGTGGATTGAATTAAGGTATATCCTGATAAGGTAAATGTCTGCTTTATTTATGGAGTTTAGAATTTATCGCAGCTATACAAGCTAGCATGATGAGGATATGGAGCCTGATTTTGGGTATACTATCCTAGTTATAGAATTTAGATTTTCTTGCAGCCATACCGGTTGGCGTGGTAAGGAATCTAGATGACATGATTATAGGGTGTATACTATAGTTATGGACTCCATCATTTATTGCAGCTATGCTTACTGACGTGCGAAAATTCTGGCAACATAATTTCAGGAAGACGTGTATGGTTATCAGATTATATCTTCAATCGGATCACTTCGTTATGTCCGGATGAGCAAGAACAAATTCTTATCATCATTCTTCCCCGTCTTGGTTAACTCTGTCTATCTACAGCCACAATTAAGATTTTCTCAACATGATTGTTTTGTGTTCCGTATTCCCTCTAATTTGACTAAACTCTTCTTCGCTAACCTCTTGGGTAATTCTTCTTGTCCTTCCCGATGATTGTTGAAAGTGCCTCATGGGTTGATTCAAGAAAAGTTCGAAAAGTATATTTATCCTTGTATTACGAAATCGGAAGTTTGCATCCAAAGAAATACTGGCGAGGTATGACTTCAGATAATGGCATCATGGTTAAATATGTTTCTCGAATTCTACTTGGACCACTCCCTAAGCATTTTGACTAACATCTTCTCCTTTACTTTGCAAAAATTATTTGGAAATATTTTACGGATTTGGCCAAGTTAAGTTCAAGAACCTATATTATCTGGCGTGGCAGCTGTGCACTGCAGACATCCGTCGTATTATGGAATAAGGAAGTTAATCGCAGCCAGATGCACACTAGCATGATAGTAAATTCATGTGACATAATTACGGAGGTATATGGTTCTTGAGTTTTACTTCGACTACGTCCGATGCATCTCGTTTGGCCTCGCACTATTCTTGAAAATATTTCGACAATCTTTCCTGTCTTGCTTAACCCTTAACTTGTCTGAATACTGATATGGATTGCTCGACCCAGTCTTAGGCCTTTGTTTTTTCTATTTAATTAATGACTGAAATAGCCAAACCTTGTTAACAGATTATGTAATGTAACTATAATATGTTAATGTGTGATTGTGATGAGTATATTTTTCTTGGAGATTTATTGGGTTAAGCTTATAGGACAGATATGAGTGACTCTATAGTGGACTTAGAAACCATTAAGAATGATTAGTTTGATAGTATAGATTAATTTTAAGGTATCTAAGAAGGAGTAATAAAATATTATATTTTATGACTACAGATTAAGGACAAGAATCTTGTGCTTAGATTCGAGGGTTGAGCGTTGTAGGACTTTGATGACCAAGTGATTATTGGTTATCTATAAGTTATTTATTTATGATTGGAGGATAGATCGATATGTGGAATGAAATAAGTTTGTTGAGCCTGAACCAAAATATCTGTAGAGAGAAACAACATAAATGATCACAAGGATAGCAGATTGGGTACTGTAGCCATAGCAGTTGTATGTTTTAGCTTCACCTATTAGATGATTTTAATTTCGAGGATGAAATTTTTATAAGGTGGGTAGGATATAATCCCCCTGAATTTAGGGCTTATTTTTTTTCAATTTTATAAATCAATTAGTTGCAATAGATATTATTATTTGATTAAATGCTTTTTACCGTGACTTTGACTTCTGGAACGTCAGGGATGCCAATCTCTGGAAACTCTCTTCATCAGTGTGTAGTAGATAAGATTACCTTTATGTTGATATATCATGTCCCATCCAAACTTATTCCCTTATACTCTTTTTGCTTCACGCAACTTCGAGTCAATTTAGACCATTTGATTATTAAATAATTATTAATTGATTTTCCTACTTTGTCTTTCATCATCATATGCACGTTACCGTGACTTTTAAATTAGGAGCACAATGCTAGTCATTTTCTTGAAACCAACTTCTCATGCATGACCTACTCAAGACACCCTACACTCATTACACTCATTTTCTTGAAACCAACTTCTCATGCATGACCTACTCAAGACACCCTACACTCATGACCTTCGTGTCCCACTCAGATACACCATCTTGTGCTTTATTTGCTTCGCATAACTTTTGGGTCAATTTAGGCCAATTAATTATCCACCGTAAAATGTGACCTGACTTCCAATTTAATTTCGGGACCCGATATCGATCCAACCTAGTCGACCCAAAATATAGACATGGCCCACACGAAGCCTACTACCCACCTGACACTTGTGTCCCATTTATTTGAGCCTCCGCATGCTACTTATTTACCCATGAGTATAAACACCTAAAAAAATTAAAATATTTATTGCACCAAGTCCGTTTAGACCGACCCGGTTCAACCGAACCCAACCCAAGCTTCATATTACCCCCTCATGGACACCCACACCCTCATTTTCCTACAAAATATCAAACAATTAGTCTATCCATTTTTTAAATATTTAATGTACACTCCATTGATTTAATTCCTTAGTTATAAACCTCATCCCCATTTAAATCCTAACCATTCATTATCATACATCATCCCAACCATACAATTTCCTACACAAACTCACATACACACACACCCAACACATGGCCGACCCTAATCCCCACACCCCTCTCTTTCTCAACTTTTTCTCTCTCTCTCTCTCTTTCATTAATAATACTCTCTCTCTCTCTCTCTTTCTTTATTACTCACAGCCACCACACCATCACCATCCTCATTTCATTTTCAAACTCCTCCTACTCTTCTCCTTCTTCATCAATAGCAGCTCCCCCACTCCCATGGCCGAGCCCCCTCACCCTCACCTCCTCCTCTTCCTCCTCTATGACCGAGCTTCTCTCCCTCCTCCTCCTATTCTTCTTCACCACCACCATCATCTACATCATCATCACCATTAAACCGCCACCACCACCGAGCTCCACCACCACTCCATCTTCCTCCTCCCTCTCCTCCGACCAGCTACCGCCATGTCGCCTTGTCGCCGTGCCACCACAGCTGGCAGCAGCAGCGCAGCACAGGTAGCAGCAGTAGGGCGCGCGACAGCAGCGCACGGCAGCAGCCCGCGGCCAACAACCGCCGCCACGGCACTCCCCCTGTAGCTCCCCTTCCCAAAAAATTTTGAAATATTTTTATTATTATTTATTTGATTTAAATGGTAAATTTTATATTTTTATTAATAATTAATTAGTTAATTATTACGGTAGAATGTTTTAAGTCATAGTTGAGTTATGGAGTACAAGATGACTAGAAACCGTGGCACGGATAGTGCAGTGGTGTGCTTTGACTAGTGTATTAGCCATGGTAGGGAAGGCCAAATCATAAGTGTGTCCGAACTAGGAAAACCAAGCTAAGTTGTGACATGACCCTATAAATAATTTAAATTTTATTATTAAGCATATTGACTTTTAGGAGACCCGGTTAGACCGAACTAGCTCGAGCCTGACCCAAACCCAAACTAGTCCGATTGGACCCGAACCGAACCCAAGCCAATGTAGTCATGTGGTGTGTCCAAAAATGTCTATGTCAATATATATATCTTATATGTGTATGGGGTACTTATTTAATAATATATTAAATATATTCCGTAAGTACTTGTCATATATATAATATAGGTGTCAATATTATTTGATATTCAAGTGACATTTTTATCTAAAAACTATGACAACTATTTTTTGAATTTTGTGGATCTTTTGATTATATGCATACATATTTGCGTCTTTACCTATGAAATAAATATTAACAAACATCATGAACCATCGTTATCGCAAAACTACCATTATTTGACTTGTTGAATCCAACCGAGCCCAAACACCCTACTTTGACTCTCAAACCAATTCTTATTATACTTGTACACTACCCCACACTAATCCCCTTCTCAAAAAAATATATTTTGCACACTCAAAGCCTTGTAGATGCACAACAAACCAATAGATAACAAACTTCATATTTAAGACTCCGATAGTGAACCTTCTTGTGCACTTGCACTCAAATCCAACCAAGACCAAACAACTTGACCCAAGTGAACCCAAATCCTTACTAAGGGATAAACCAAACCCCATAGATCTGAACCATAGGTTAAATCCCATTAAATCTCTTCAATGGGCCCAACAACCAACTCCTTACATGAAGCCCAAGCCTCCCCTCTCAAAACCCTAACCCTAACTTCCTCCCATCTTGTGGCCAACCCCTCTACAGCCTCCCCCCTCTCTTCCACGACCTCTTCCCCTTTTCCTCTCCTTCTCCACTTCCTTTTCCCTCATTCCCACACACCAAAACAGCCCCCACAAGTCGACAAACCCTAAACTAGTAGTCGAAACCTTTTTTTACTGAAATAGTGATGCTGGTTGCACCTACTGTACACGCTGGAAAACATCACCCCAAACCCATCCAAACTGAAGTTCTATACCCTACGTGAATCTCCAAAGCACCCCCTCAAGTTTCGTGAAGTTTGGAGTCCGTTTGGTGCTCCGAAAGGTCCGTGTCGCAAGAAAAGCCTCCGTCGTAATCACATATATTCATACATCTTGTTAAGTCTGCGTATAATGTGAGCTCTGTGAGTTGGAAGAGACTAGGGTTAACATTGGTGATGGTGGTTTTGGTGCAGGGCTTTTGTTTTGAGCAACTAATAGAACTTTTGTTGAAGAGTTTTTATAAACTTTTGAATTCGAACATAGAAAGTAGCCGTTAGGAAGTTGGCAAGGTGCTTCCTGGGCGGGTTGATCCCTATCCTAGGAGTAAGTATTTTTACCTTGAGCCAATACTTTGGTTTGGATGTATGGTCAACTGCCAGAAAAATTCCTTGAGCTAGACAGGTGTGCGGGGTTTTCAAATAGTTAAGTTGTTGCTTTGTGGTTGTAAGATAAGGTACTGAGCATAGGCTAGTTGAATGATGAATTGAAATGGCAAATCGGTTGGGCTTATTTGATTGAAGAAAAGGGAAGACTGGTAGTAGTAAACTGATTTGGTGTTGGACCAAGCTAGTTGGTAGTAACAATTGTTGGTTACTATTTACTTTTCGCATGTACATGACTAAGCAATCAAATTTAACTACTATTAATTATTATCCTAGTCTAATCATTTCCTTAATAAGATTAATAGTATATTTTAGAGAGTTCATTTTTGAACTTGTTAAGTACAGGTGTAATATTTTGATAATATAGTTACTAAATTTAATCGTTGATAACTAGTAAGTATTTTTCTCAAATAAAATCAACTAGTTAAGGATAGAAATAGGATTAGCTAGTTATTATCTTTATTATAATTCGTTACCAACTTGTACCTAATCAGAAGGACCTGCAGATTTTCTCTATTCCCAATCACCCTGAGCAAGGCAAGTACATTATTTGGTTTGGTCATTTACTTCATGTCTTGTACTTCCATTTTGGACACGATGTTACGCGATATAGACTTGTGCCATGTTCATGTTTCATGTACTTTACTTGTGTCTGGGGAAGGGAAATGCTATAGATGTGTGACCAAACCCAAAACAAATTCATGTGAATAGCTCAAGCCTCGTACCGTGCACGCAGGACCTAAGTCGTACCATTATTCATGTACCTTGTACCCTGTGCTACCCAAGTCGGTCACACATTTTGGATGTATTTCAACATATTGTACATGTCAGGTTCCTTGTACATTCATGTTCAGGTTTCAATTGATGTACTTCATTTCATGTATTTCCTGTATTTACTTTCAGCACTTTATGTTCTTATTTCCTTTACTTTATATCTTATGTCTCATGTGCTCATTTCCATCTCATGTTGTACTTGTTCATTACCTTAGATGTACTTTGCTCCGCTCCTGACTGGATATGTTGTAGGTGTACTTGAGGATACCGTTCCACCTTTTGGGCCAGAGCCCGGGATCTTAGATGAGCAGGATGGAGCCACAATTTAGGGTTAGAGTCTGCAGATTTAGATTTGCTTAGTTTTATTTCTGGATATTTGTACATTTGAGATTTTATAGTTGTATTTTATTCTGGTTACCGGATTTGTCTCCGGTATTCATATTTCTTAAATGTATTATATAACTTGTGGATTGGGGTGATCATTTCTGGGATGGTTATAGATGTTGTAATGTTTTATTATCTAATGCCATGGAGTTTTTCTTAGAGTTGTACAACTTACTTCGTTGTGTCTAACAACGAAGGCTGAGCGTGTCCGACACGTACCCAACTATTCGGGAGCGGGTCGTGACAGTATATTATGTAGTGTCCTATTTCTGATAGACGACGGACTATGTAGTATGCTTGCGGCGAGTCAGACTCGGTCGAAAACTTAGATCGCTAGTCTAACTCGATCGTCGAGCTTGGCTTACGATAACAATCTGTGTCATCTAATAAATCGATTTTGACGAATGTTACGAGAATCGATCCAATTAATAGAACGACTTTTGTTGGAATAAGTCCTAGATGTAGCAGGTTGCGTCTCGGCGAGTGAGCTCTATATAAGAGTCCTTTTGACGGGATCGAACTACTGTATGGTTTTTTTAAGTTTTTGCTGCTTGGTTTTGATGAATGTGTTTTCGCGTCGATTTCTGCATTCATTTTATGAATTTTGAAATGAAGGATTAAAGAAGGGATTCTGATAATATGTTAGTCCCATTGCAGGAGCTCGCGTAACTGAAGCTTGAACGTTGTAAAGCGCTCCGACCCTCGGCATGATCAAATACTTGGTGGGTGGTTCGGCCCCTTCTTTTCTACTCCTTCCCGTAAATAAAATTCAGTTTGCCTCGAACTTATTCAAATCGACGATGCCAAGTTATATGCATGCCAAATCAATAAGATCAAGAACTCGAGATAACTGTATCAATTTAGAGTAAACTACTCTGAAAATATAAGTTTCACATAAAAAGGCGAAATGATAAGGTTCTAGAAAAGAGAGAGACTATTTCATGATCTGCAAAATAAAATGAAACGTTGGTTGCAACATATGGTGTCTCAAGAAAATTGGTACCTACGGGACGCCAAATCAGAAGTACGACTTTGGAGAAAAATGAATCATTGCATGAGTTGGAAAAAATGATAATGTTGCTCAATACTGTCCGTGCTATGCAATTTTGTTTTTATATATTAAAATGTTCACACATTGGCGTAGTCATGTATAACTTGTGCACAAGTTTGGTTTTCCTTAAAACGGTATACGGGGCATCGGAACCGAATCGACCTAGGGGAATGAATAATCGTGCTACGATACTGATGCATTGCGGAACTTTCAGCCATGCTCGCAACCTAGACTGAAAGGATCATAATGCTGTTGAGATAGTCCCAAGTAGTATGTAACACCAATGTCTGCACGTATAAGATAGTAGCATGCTCACCTATTGTCTTATGCAGGTAGTAAGTAGTATCTCTATTTTTATGCAGGGAAGAGCACGACCGTGGTAAAAATTATGATAAACTGCTATATTTTTACTGTATGCTTTTACTATCCAAAAGATGTCTATCAATATGAACTAAATTCATTTAGTTCTAAATAGAAAGAAAACTCCAATGCATGCCTACCTTAACAATCAGAGTTGGTTTAGACGAGTGGGTTCGTCCTGCTCACTAGTGCATTCCCATGTGTACTAATCCCCCAACCATACAGGTGACGAGAACTCTAGAGGTGCACGGTGCTAAGCCAGAGCTGAAGTTCGGAGAGACATTTTGAAGCTCTGCCTATTTTGAAGTATTTGAAGCAAATTTATGAAGGCTTTCAATGTATAAAAGGGTGAATGTATGGAACGACAAGTGTTAGTTCAGGCAACTTGTTGAGTATTTTCTTTTGTTTTACTCAATGTAGCCGTAACGGCATATCCAATGTAATATGAATTGTACTTAGTTGCAAGTTATCACTGAAACCATATTTCTATCTTTCTAAACTGCTTGTTCAATTCTTTAAGATTTGTGAAGTTTCAAATTAGATTTTTCAAACAATGTATCAAATGTAATGTTCTTGCCTTGTACGAGTTCAACTCCAGACTCGTACGGCATCACACCCTAGCGAGGACGATCGATTCGGCATAATCGATGCGAGGACGAACGGTTCGTCGAATTGGGGCGTGACAAGTTCGGATGGGACATGATATATCAAATTAAATGTGGACTTGTCTACTTCAAAATTCATGGAGGACGTTTCGAAAGATTGAAGCTTCTTGTGCTCCAAAAATTAAAGCTACGAAAAAGTACATCATAGTCATAATAAAATATAAAATCTATGTTAATAAAGAAAAATCATCTAAATAAATAAAAAAATAATTCACAAAAATTAGGGTCCTTACAGTAAACATGGGTAAGGTTGGCATATAGGTAATGGAATTGCCTATGTATTGTAGGCTAGGTAATAAGAAAGGGTGAGGGTAATAGGTAGGAATTTAGGTATTACCCATATATTAGAGGTATAGGTAATGTACATACAATGGTAATAGGAAATGATTTGGATAATACCATATATTAGAGGCATAGGTAATATGTTTCAGTAATTGAGCAATAGATAAGGTATTTCATATTAGAGCTTATACGTATACAATATAGGTAGTTACATAGAGTATGGCCTAGTATTGACTAAAATACCTTGGTATGGCGAGATATGAACCTAAAAAAAACTTAAGAATGACCTAATTTAACCTAGTTTAGTGAGGTATTGACATAGTTAACCTAGTTTGACTTAGAAATGACTTAGAGACCTAGTATCAAGTTGTATAGCATATTTATGATTCCAAAATACCAATTGTAACCACCACTTTTCTAAAATGAGGATAATTTTGAACTTTTGTAAAATTGATTATTTAATAATAGGTTTAAATCATGTTATTGATTTATTGGTAAATTTTGATTATTTTAATATCATTAAATTAGTCTTTTGTGATTTTGTTCTTTGGCTAGTGTAACCTTAGAGCTGCTTAGCCTAGAGACTAACCATGACCATAGAGGCCTAATCCATGTGATTAGATGAGCTAATTACCACTTTTTAGGCTAGGATATTTTGGTCATTTTATGAATTTTAAATTATTTAGGATTTTAATTAATTGGTAAATTTTAGATTATTTTAATAATATTTAAATTGATATATTGTGATTTTGGTCATTTTTATATTTTAATATTTTGGGAATTTTTATATTTTAATATTGATTTTACGGGATTTGTTTAGTTGGGTTTGAGTTTCGTTTCGTTCTGACTTGTGTTAGTGACCCGGGTAGTTAGACTCTAGAACGGGACCCCAAGATTAGTTAATCATGGTCCAAAAACCCCACTAATTAAGTTAGTAAGTTTAGACTAATCCCACTTGTTAGATTGGTTAAGTTAGAGGCTTAAATTTAACCTTTTTGATCCCAAACTTGAACCTAACCTAAAATTAACCAAGAGGACTAGTTGAGGCCTTATTGGGCTTTCCTCCAAGGCCCAAATAGGATTTAATGGCAGCCACTATAGGTAGGTTAGCCTCCTTTTCTTTCATTTCATTCCATCTTGCCTCTTTTCCTTTACAAAGTGTTCTTCCCCAAATTAGAGAGCTTCCCTATTTGATTTGATCTCCAAATCTCTTCATTCCTCTACCAAAACTTCCATCCAACCTTATCATACTATCAAGGGAGGGTGCTAGCAAAGATTTGGATCAAAGTGCAAGGAGGAGTGTCCATTTTGGAAGGATCCTCGTATCGGAGTCGTGTCCTTGAGAGTATCATTGGGATCCCACTCCCAATAGATAAAATCAACCTTCTAAATTGATTTCCTGTGCATATTAGTTAGTTTTGAATCCTTAGGATCCACCCCCATGCATGTACCCCTTTAGATTCAAGTTTGAGGCCATTTGGAGCTCTCTAGTGCAAGTTAGAATTGTATCTTGTGTCCTACTTATTAGATCTCAAATTAGGACACCTCATGTGTTTGGTTTAATGTCTAATAGGTTTAATTGTGTTTTAATTTCAGTTTTAGACATGTTAGAGGATGGATTGATGTTAGTTAGGATGGTTAGAATGAGTTTCATTTGGATACCCATGGTTAGATCTAAGTGGTTTAGTCTACATGTCATATTTTTAGCCTCAACTTGTCATTTTAGTGCCTCTTTATATAATGAACTGTTTTGTATATATATAATATGTATGTTAGATATATTTCATATATTTAGATGTGTGTGGATATGTTGTTAGTGGTGTGCTTATGTAGAGGAGAGGAGAGTATGGTTTGATGTGTGTCTTGAGTGGTGTGGAGAGTAAGATGTGTTTCTTTTGTCCAAACAACTCAAATTCGTCATAATATTCATCCACGTTTTTAGTAGCCATAGCAACTTAGAAATGTCATAACTTTTGGCTTAGAACTCCGATTAATCTTTCGTTTTTTTAAAAAAAAACCGTATAGAAGTTAGATTTCCAAATATATATATTAATAGGTAAAATACATTCTAGAACTTTCTGTAAAACTATTTGAGTGTCAGCTGTCCGAAAGACGAACGTGTTTCGGTGTTTTCGCGATTACGGGAGCTTCCGGACACGAAAATGTGATCCGTTTGAAGTTTCAAAAAGCTAACACAAAGGGCTATGACATACTTTAATCCTAGAATTAGTGAAGGCCGAATTGGTATAGTATTGGTTTTAAGTAGAAGAGTGACTATACGACATAGGCATTTTGTGTAACCTATAAGCCTATGTAGTATAGATATTAAATGAATGTAGAGTATATAATGCATGATATGTCAGATGAATGAAATGATATATATATATATATATGATATGTATCCTCTTTACACTAATGTATATATATGGTTGAATGCAAGCATGTAGGAATGTAATCAATGTAATGTATGTAAGCAATGCATAAATGCATGAATGAAAGAATGATATACAATGTATGCATGAAAGTATATAATGAATGCTAGATATGAATGTAAGGTATACATGTAATGATAGATATGAATGCATAATGTAATGTAATATATAATGATAGCATGTATGGTAATGTAGAATATATGATGCAAGCATGTATATGTCCACTGTTTTCCTTTTTTCCTTATATTTTTCCTTCCCTCCCCTTTCCATTTCAGTTTTCCTCCTTTTTCCTTCTTCTATTTTTACATGTTGTATACAATGTATATAATGTATAAATGCATGTAAGTATGTAATATGCATGAATGACATATATGTAATAAAAATAAGTATATGTATACAACTTAATGATATGTGAATGGATATAATACATGAACTGAAGTATGCATGTATATGGGATATGAATGAATGGTATGCAAGTATCTATGTATGCAATAATGAATGTAATGAATATGCATGTATGTATTGTACCTATATTGTATATAGGCCTAGAGTGGTTTACCCTATATGACTTGTTGGTTAGACTTGTAGTTTGACCAGAGTTGACCTAGTTTGACTAGAGTGTTGACCAGAGTTGACCTAGATTGGCTTAGAATCATGTAGATTGCATTATAGATTTTATTTACCTTATTTTGGATACATAATAACCTGTATTGCTTTATTTAGGACTTTGTGACTCAGGTTCAGACATCTATTTTCATCAGTTGCACAGGGTATCAGGCAAGTACATTCTCTGATAGTTCTTTCATTTACTTGTCGATTACTGTATTTCAGTTCTGGTTAGTTCTATTTGATTCTCTGTCAACACGGATTGATATTACTGGATCCATTGCATGCGACACTCACCTTTTACATGTTTGGCCTCTATTACTGGAATCACCACTGGAATCACCGACTGGCATCATCATGTTCTGGCTAGACTTGTATTTTACTTTTGTATCGGGTTATGGATTCACTTATACTTGTTGGGCGGAGAAATATTGGAATAGACATGTGAACATTCCCAAATATTGGAACCACCTCCCTTGGAATTATACTGGAAAGATAGCCATCCCTCACCTGATCAGTGTACGATGTGCCGTATTACCTATAGCAGTTTACATGTCGATCTCGGTATTTTAAAATACACTGTTAGAGTATACTTTGGACTCACCCTGGATTCATTGACCACTTACTGGACTCGTCTTGTACTGGATTCATCTTGTATTGGATTGATATTGTATTAGACTCACATTGGGATTACACTTGACTTATATTGTACTGTCTGGACTTATCATGTTACTCTAGTTCAGCTAGCTTGTGTTACAGTCTTCCTTGCCATGTTTTTTCTCTTGTTTTGTTACATACTTCTCTTGTAATTTAATTGGTGTTCTATATCATCACCTGTATGAAACTTCCATGTTCATCAATATAACTGTCTATAACTGTTTTATAGTCTTTGTCATTTATTTGGGATTTCTGGATGAGTTGTGCTCGTTCCTATCCTGACTGGATACGTTAAAAATATTACAGATGCTTGCCCTGAGGACACTTGCCCTACTTACTATGAACCAGGAGATGGCTTAGCTACCTTTGGCTACGACACTCAGGAGTGATCGGGAGACTAGTTAGTAGACTTGCTTAGATTCATGTTTAGAACTTGAATTGTAATAACTTGAGATATTGAGTTTGTATTTGAGTTTGTTTGAGATATTATTATTTAGTAGTTTATATTTGTTGTTGTTGTTTAGTCTTTAGTTATAAACTTCTGTGTTATCTTATCGTGTATAGACTATGATTAAGATTTCATTATATCTATACTTGTCCTCCGTTCGGAGTTGAGATTTTGACAAGTATATTATATAATTGCGTGAGTTATTGTTTAGATAGTGACCTAGAACATCGTTCTATCGTCGACACTACAGCGTAGGCTGGATGTACCCACTTCTCGTGCCCCTACACTGGGTACGGGTCATGACACCAATTGACATTTATATTCCATATCTAGGTCTTTGAGGTATTGTTTCGGATACTATTGATACTTCACACCAGATTTTAGACGAGTACATTCTCTGATAATTTTCCATTTATGACATCTTCTATGTTTCTTATATTTAGTGTAGATATCGTTGATTTCTTGATATATTGGTTACACAGATTAGTATTTCTGGATCCCGTCATGAGATATTATTCCTTGTATATCTTGGTGTACCTTGTGCAAGTCTTGTTGTTGTTCTTATACATTATATGGACACCGATTCCTGCGAAGGCTCACGACATTCTCAGAGAATCCCATGTTGTAATGTACCACAGTTGAATCCACTATACTAGTCGGGGCGAAGAATATTAGCGTAGATATGTGATCATACCCTTATTGTATCGTCTTGTTCCTTGAATAGTATTAATCATACATCGCTATAATGCCCCAGTCCCAAAATACTTAGGACTGAGTATGTAAACATGCCAGCTGCATACATACGAAGTATATAAAAATCTCATATGTATACATAAGCTATAAAATGCAGTAACCATGACAACTAATCTCATCCACAAAATAAAAGAATAAAAGTTATCATATAATCAACCATGAATTGTCTTTATACAAGATGTTGGGCGGAGACAAATCTACTACGAACTAGTTAAAAGAAAAGTAATACATGGCAACAGAAATAATTGGTCGAGAGTAGCAAAGAAAGATCCAAGACACGTCATTTTTGAAGGAATAGAGAAGATCACGACCTCGGCTAGAATACATACGGGAAGACAAGAACGTACACCTGGAAAGATCACCATGTCCTCAGAGGGACGTAACAAGATATTTAATATCATGCCATAATACTGTATATAAACTGCTCAATAAATAAGTCAATTGGATTATAACATGGTCCAATACACATCATTGAATTAGCGTACCATCCTCCCAACCAAACAAGGATAAGAGATGGCACCCTAATTCATGTATCTTTTTATGCTATGAATCCAATATGGTATCCGGACCGCAACAAGGTTCAGTACTTCTCATCGGAGTAGTGAACCACACGTACAACCAAACAAGGACAAGATGTGGCAAACTAGTCTGCGACAAGTTAATATTCCAAGCCATGGTCAGATATAAGTACCCAAACCAAAAGTATTCATACCTAACGGATAAGGTAGCCTAACCGTTCTAAGTGAATGCAATTTAAGAACATCCCTCCAACGCATGGGCTCTCTAGCTAAAATAGGATCGACATAGTCCCCACTTGGGGCTAAGGGCCTCAAGCATGACCGTTCCTCGAACGTCAGGGGCCAGCAATAAAATAAGGGGACGTCAACCCACATCTCCGGCGGAGCGTACGGTCACAAGGAAAAAGTGTATAGTAGCCCATACGCTAAGGATATATTCTCCCCACCCAATGCCTATATGTTGCCTTAACAATACATAACCTCTATAACCGCTAAGTCAAACTAATTATGCAATCCTATTAGCGGTTAATCTTATCACACGACTTATGCGTACCGGTGGCCAGCCAGTCACGCATGTCCGAGTTCTATATGCGACTCACGACTTCGTGGCATAAACGTGTCAAGGCCTATGTGTCACGCCCCGATTCTGTATAATCGATAGTCATCCCCCGGGCATGATGCCGTGCGAACCTAAGTTGCGATCGTACAAGGCACATTCATAAGGCTATCCGAAACACAACATCAAGTTAGAGTACGCAGAGAAATTGATTTACATATTTGAAATAGAAGTAGACTTTTCATTGATAATAAAACTTCATTTACATTGACTTCATTACATTCATTGCCGCACGGGCTACAACATGACTCGACTTACAAAATGAACGCCGATGAGATAGACGTTCCATACATTACATCCCTTTTTACAAGCAAAAACTATTACATATTTCTACCTGCTATCGAGGAAAGTCAAGTCGCCATTCTTTTCTTTTGGACTGAGTGCGGGTCTTCTTCTAAAGGAATCCAGAAACATGCCTTCACAATCGGACGAGGCTTCATGCCGCCTTGAGATTTTAAGCGGCACGCCCTTCGTAGTTTGGGGTACCTGCATGGAGAACGAGGATCAGTATATTACATTTTGTACTGGTACGTGACTATTTAAGTTCCAAGCTCTCGTTTGGTTGAAGAGTTTATATGACTTAATGTATGAATGTTTCTAACCATCCTAATGAATTTCAACAAGCATATGACAAGCAATAAAATTATGTCGAAACTTATCCGCGGCAGACCGCGCCGTGCCTTATGAAACTTACCATGTTCTTTCCTGTCAATTGTTAACATTTTTCATATCAAGTGCAAAATGTACGTGTGATTGGTCACTGGCATCACAAGCCATCCTGGACGTATAGCTTTGTTAATCGAGATCCTTTCAACGCAAGTAGCTAGCTCCGTTGTAAGTCCCCGCTTAACCTGTGCTGAAACCTTATGCACGACTATACCCTGTTTCCTCTTAGGCCGAAACGGTCATGTGGCCTCGGGTTGCCGCTCGAGGAAACTATCGCCTTGTCGACAAGTTGTCCATAACTGTGTGAAGACATATTTTTCTTTTTAGTTATTAAGACATAGCCTACATTCTCTTTGAAAACTCAATCCTTTTCCCGTGTTCGTGCCCTTGCATTTATCCTTTCATTCGCACAACATTATCGATTTACCTAGGAAGGGGGTCGAGAAGAGAAGGGTCAGCCACTCACCTTGAGTTTACCTCGACGAAAGAACTTGTTGGTCGCACTAGACGTCGCCTACGCGATTACCTGAAACCGCACAAGAAACCGATTAGAACACTGCATTATTCAAGGAGTTCGATAGGAAATGTGAGTTCGAAATGCAAGCCATGAAAACCATCAAAAACATTCACGAAAACGCATTCAGAAAACAAAGCCAAAACCAACGCAAGCGGCGTGAAAAGCAGCACAACGGGAGGTCTCTCCCGACTCAGCTGTAAAGTCAATCCTTGAGACGTAACCCGCTGAATATGGGACTTGGTTCCAAAGAAGATATTCCATAACGAGGAATGGATCTTAATTCAACCGTTCCTGTTCGATTGACTCGGTCGATCCCGACCTATCGGTCCCGACCGAATCGATAGCGACAGTGTTCCTTTCTCGCGCACCCCGTGGACAGAGTACGGGGCACGATGTAGGGACGGGGCACTACACCATAACCAACTAAGAAAAAGTTTCATCCTCGAAACTTAAGAATAGAACCTACCTCTACGAGAACAATGAAGGGAACTTCTCCTTCATTTCTGACTCAAGCTCCCACGTCGACTCCTCGACCGAACGGTATCTCCAGAGGACGCAGACTAGAGGAATAGCACGGTTACGGAGAAGTTTATCCTTGTGCTCCAAGATTTGCACCGGCTCTTCGACATATAACAAGTCCGCCTTCAGGTCCAGCTTATCCAAATCTACCATATGCCCTGGATCGTACACGTACTTTCGCAATTACGAGACGTGGAAGACATCATGTACCTCTGACAATGCAGGCGGCAAGGCGATTTGGTAAGCTACCGGGGCGACTCGCTTCAATATTTTGAACGGGCCAACAAATCTTGGGCTCAACTTTCCTTTCGCACCGAACCGGGAAACTCTACGAATAGGCATCACCTTCAGGAATATATGGTCGCCTTCCAAGAACTCGAGGAGGCGTCGGTGCGTGTCGGTATAGCTTTTCTGCTGGCTTTGTGCTATCTTCAATCTTTCTCGTATTAGCTTGACCTTCTGCATGGTCTGCTCCACCAGCTTCGGACCAAGTATCTGTCGTTCTGCATGGCGTCCCAATTTGACTTCAAGTCGATCGCACAGAGTCGTAGCATGTCTTCGAGAATTTGGTTCACCCGCTCTGTTTGGCCGTCAGTCTGAGGATGATAAGCTGAGCTGAACTTCAACTTGGTCCCCAATGCTGAATGTAGACTACTCCAGAAGCGCGCTACGAACCGTCTATACCGATCAGAGACGATAGATACTGGGACCCCGTGCAGCCGAACTATTTCATCAAGGTATATCTGAGCAAGACGGTCGACGCTCCAAGTAACTTTGATGGTGATAAAGTGCGCTGACTTGGTTAGTCGATCGACGATGACCCAGACGGTGTCGTTTTGCCGCGGCGTCCTTGGCAAGCCAACAACGAAGTCCATAGTGATGTGATCCCATTTCCACTCTGGAATGGCGAGGTTCTGTATCTCCCCGCTCGGTCGCTGGTGCTCGGCTTTGACTTGCTGACAGGCCATACATTTTGACACAAAGAGCGCTACGTCCCTCTTCATGCCGTGCCACCAAAAGACAACGCGGAGGTCCTTATACATCTTGGTGCTGCCAAGATGCAAGAAATATTTTACATAGTGTGCCTCTGTCATTATCTCCTTTCTAAGTTCTGCGTCGTCCGGTACGCATAGCCGTCCCTTCACGTGCGATACTCCCGACTCATCCTCTACAAAGTCGGACGCTTTTCCTGTCGATATCAGCTTCTGTATCTTCTCCAGGTATGGGTCGTCCTTCTATGCAGACTTGATCCTCTCCAGTAGGCTTGGTTCCACCCGCAGTTGTGCCAGTTTTACGTCTCTGAAACGAACTTAAAGTTTGATGCCCATTCCTTCCAAGTCATGCAGCAGTCGATCGTTGATGCATAACGAAGCTAAGTACTTCCGGCTCAGCGCATCCGTTACCACATTTCTCTTGCCCGGCGTGTAGTCGATTGATAAGTCATAGTCTTTGATTAGTTCGAGCCATCGCCTCTGCCGTAAATTCAGTTCTTTCTGGGTGAAGAGATACTTGAGGCTTTTGTGGTCCGAATAAATCCTGCATGCCACGCCATAGAGATAGTGACGCCACAGCTTCAACGCGAACACAATTGCCGCTAGTTCTAGGTCGTACGTGGGGTAGTTTTTCTCGTGTGGCTTCAACTACCGGGAAGCAAAAGATATCACCTTATCCCGCTGCATGAGCACACACCCCAAGCCCTGGCCAGAAGCATCGCTGAAGATTTGAAATCCCTCTGTCCCTTCAGGAAGAGCAAGTATCGGGGCCGAAACGAGCCGTTGTTTGAGCTCCTGGAAGGAAGCTTCACAGTCCTTCACGAAGTCCTTCACAAAGTCCTTCTGGGTGAGGCGAGTCAACGGCGATGCGATCTTCGCGAAGTCCTTCACGAAGCGTCGGTAGTATCCCGCCAAGCCTAGGAAGCTTCGAATTTTGCTAATAGATGCGGGTCGTTTCTAATCAGCAATTGCCTCGACTTTCTTCGGATCGACTGCGATGCCCGCGGCGGAGATGATGTGTCCAAGGAATGAGACGCTGTTCAGCCAGAACTCGCACTTGCTCATCTTCACGTACAACTGATTCTCTCGAAGGGTTTGGAGTACCGTCCGCAGATGCTCTGTATGTTGCGCTCAATCCTTCGAGTAGACGAGGATGTCGTCGATTAAGACTACTACGAACTTGTCAACGAACGGACGAAACACCCGATTCATTAGATCCATGAAGACGGCAGGGGCGTTTGTCAGACCGAACGGTATTACCAAGAACTAGTATTGGCCATAACAAGTACGGAAGGCAGAATTCGGCACATCATCTGGCTTGACTTTGAGTTGGTGATAACCCGATCGCAGATCAATCTTCGAAAACACCGTTGCACCTTGTAGCTAGTCGAACAAGTCGTCGATGCGGGACAGGGGGTATTTGTTTCGGACGGTGGCTTTGTTCAATTTCCGATAGTCGATGCAGATCCGCATCGATCCATCCTTTTCTTCACGAATAGCACGGGCGCACCCCACGGCGAGACACTCGGACGGATAAACCCTCTATCAAGTAATTCCTGAAGTTGTGCCTTCAATTCCTTCAATTCTGCAGGGGCTATTCTGTACGAGGCTTTCGAGATTGGCCGGGTGTCGGAGAATGTGTCGATGGTGAACTCTATTTCTTGATCGGGCGGCATGTCGGATAGCTCGTCCGGGAATATGTCTAGGAATTCTGCCACAACGTCGGTCTCTCTCGCATTTGCACCATCCAGTCGCATGTCTCGAACGGAAGCAAGATAGCCTTCGCATCCGGAATACAGCATCCGTCGAGAAGATATTCGGAGATCACCATGCAGGTCGGCGATGCCTCACCACACGAGTAGCAGAATTCAGGCACTCCAGGTATACGGAATGTGACCTTCTTTTTAGCGCAGTCTATGGTTGTGTTGCACGGACCGAGCCAATCCATGCCCAGTATGATGTCGAAGTCCTTCATATCTAGAACTATCGCATCAAGACCGATCTTTTGACCTCCAATACATATGGTTCCTCTCCCGCAGGCTAAGTTTGTGAGTAGTGGCACGCCCGAAGGCATACTTATGCTAAGGTCAAGGTCTAACAACATTACAAGGAATTTGTGCTCGACGGCAAAGTCTGCCGATATGAAAGTATGCGAGGCGCCTGAATCAAATAACACTCGAGCAGGTACATTATTAAAATTCAATATACCTGTCACGATAGTATCGAAAGCGAACGCCTCGTCTCGAGTCAGAGCAAAGACACGCCCCTGTGCATTAGGGTGTCGGTCTTGGTTGTTTGATTGAGTGGGCTGAGTAGGTCATGGCGCCTGTCCTCGATTCTCTTGACGGTGTTGTTGTGGCGGGGCGTTACGACTCTATTTCTGGGGGCAATCTTGTTTATAGTGACCCTTTTTCTGTAAAAGAAGCATCCCCCATCGTGGACAAAGCACTTGCTCGTCTCATGTCCAAAGGAACCGCACTTGGCACATCGCGATGATGGGTTATGTCCCCGGTAACCGCCGTGGTTCGGACGCTTTGATGCGTGATTGTTGCCTCCCGTATAGCTAGGATGTTTGTGATTGGAGTGGCGCACAACGTCGTCAGCACCGGAAGGATGCAGGTTCTCAAGGCGGAGAGCGTGATTTAGAGCCTCGCCCATGGTCTTGTACTCCGGGACCCCGATATGCGCACCGATAGAGTGTCACAGATCCACTTCGAACCGTCGCACACGGCATTCTTCAGTAGGCAGAAACTGACTAGCAAACTTAGACAACTTCTTGAATTCTGCGGCATACTGTTCCACTGTCCGGATCCCTTGCTTCAACTGCATGAATTCATTCTTCTTTGCTTGACGAACGGCTGACAGAAGGTATTGGACATCAAAAGCTTTGCGGAACGTGGCCCAAGAGATCGGCGCGATGTTGTTGTCCGGTCGGATCGCTCGCTTGCGCACGGCCCACCAGTCGTACGCGTTCAACCGTAGTTGAAGTTTTGCGCATGCAACTTGCTTCGATTCTTCAATGCCGAGAAGATCGAAGTGATCTTCCAGCTCTTCCAACCAGTCGATTGCCATAGAAGGGCCTTCGGTACCTCTGAAGGAAGTACGGCACGTCTTCTTGAATTCTGACACTTCAAAGTTGTACTTTTTTGGTGCCGCTGGTTGACGCTCGGGCCCCTCCGTATCGACTTCAATGGGTTGGATCGTCGGCACGGTGATGGTAGGCACAGCCGCAGAATTCCCGTTGGCCGCTATTGTCTGGACGATTTGCTGCAGGGTATCCAGCTACTTTTGTTGAAGTTTGGCATGTGTGTCGAAACGAGCTTCGAAGCGAGCTTCGAATTGGGCCTGTCGTTCCTCCGTATGTTGATGTCGGTTCTCAAACTGGTTCCGCTGTGCCTCCATCATGTGCAGCATCCTTTCGATGGTATCATTAGAAGGTCTGGCCCGCGAACGATGCGAACTACTAGAGCCGCTAGAAGCGCTCTGTTCTTGCTCGGTCGTGGGTTTCGTCACTTCTGCGATACGAAGGCAAACACATCAGTCACAAATTATTACGGACTCATTGTATGGAACAACTTATCTCATCGATGCGAGGTCAAAGGTTTGGAACTCTAGATGCGAGGCCAAAGGATGTAAAGCCGTGCTCTGATACCATTATGTCACGCCCCGATTTCGTAGAATCGATAGTCGTCCCCCGGGCGTGATGCCGTGCGAACCTAAGTTGTGATCGCACAAGGCACATTCATAAGGCTATCTGAAACACAACATCAAGTTAGAGTACGCAGAGAAATTGATTTACACATTTGAAATAGAAGTAGACTTTTCATTGATAATAAAACTTCATTTACATTGACTTCATTACATTCATTGCCGCACGGGCTACAACATGACTCGACTTACAAAATGAACGCCGATGAGATAGTCGTTCCATACATTACATCCCTTTTTACAAGCAAAAACCATTACATATTTCTACCTGCTATCGAGGAAAGTCGAGTCGCCATTCTTTTCTTTTGGACTGAGTGTGGGTCTTCTTCTAAAGGAATCCAGAAACAAGCCTTCACAACCGGACGAGGATTCAAAAGTGTCCACGTCGCCTTGAGATTTTAAGCGGCACGCCCTTCGTAGTTTGGGGTACCTGCGTGGAGAGCGAGGATCAGTACATTACACTTAGTACTGGTGCGTGGCTATTTAAGTTTCAAGCTCTCATTTAGTTGAAGAGTTTATATGACTTAATGTATGAATGTTTCTAACCATCCTAATGGATTTCAACAAGCATATGATAAGCAATAAAATTACGTCAAAACTTATCCGCGGCGGACCGTGCGGCGCCTAATGAAACTTACCATATTCTTTCCTGTCAATTGTTAACATTTTTCATATCAAGTACAAAATGTACGTGTGATTGGTCACTGGCATCACAAGCCATCCTGGACGTATAGCTTTGTTAATCAAGATCCTTTCAACGCAAGTAGCTAGCTCCGTTAAAAGTCCCCGCTTAACCTGTGCTGAAACCTTATGCACGACTATACCCTGTTTCCTCCTAGGCCGAAACGGTCCCGTGGCCTCGGGTTGCCGCTCGAGAAAACTATCGCCTTGTCGACAAGTTGTCCATAACCGTGTGAAGACATATTTTTCTTTTTAGTTATTAAGACATAGCCTACATTCTCTTTGAAAACTCAATCCTTTTCCCGTGTTCGTGCCCTTGCATTTATCCTTTCATTCGCACAACATTATCGATTTACCTAGGAAGGGGGTCGAGAAGAGAAGGGTCAGCCACTCACCTTGAGTTTACCTCGGCGAGAGAACTTGTTGGTCGCGCTAGACGTCGCCTACGCGATTACCTGAAACTGCACAAGCAACCGATTAGAACACTGCATTATTCAAGGAGTTCGATAGGAAATGCGAGTTCGAAATGCAAGCCATGAAAACCATCAAAAACATTCACGAAAATGCATTCAGAAAATAAAGCCAAAACCAACGCAAGCAGCGTGAAAAGCAGAGCAACGGGAGGTCTCTCCCGACTCAGCCGCAAAGTCAATCCTCGAGACACAACCCGCTGAATATGGGACTTGGTTCCGAAGAAGACATTCCATAACGAGGAATGGATCTTAATTCAACCGTTCCCGTTCGATCGACTCGGTCGATCCCGACCTATCGGTCCCGACCGAATCGATAGCGACAGTATTCCTTTCTCGCGCACCCCGTGGAACACATACCAAGGGTGGTCCCTTAAATCTAAGGTTAATAGGCATAACAATAATAAGTACGAAAAATAGAACTAAATAGTATAATCTATCTAATTATGAAAATGTAGCGCAGTTTATTTTGCAGGAAAGAAATAGTAAATAAATGCATGAATATGAGCTAAAGTAAAATAGACATCAAATGGCAAGGTATCTTACCTGGTAGTAACTCCTGGTGCGGTACGATGATTAGGGGTGTGCATCGGTCGGTGGTCGACCTATTTGGTCCCAACCGAAGTCGAACCGAAGTTAATCGGTTTAAAAATAAACAAAACCGAACCAAACCAACCAAATGGTCGGTTCGGTTTTAAAACCGACCGACTTGGTTCGGTTTGGATCGGTTCGACTTGGTCGGTTTTGATTACATAAAAAAATGGATTGTATATTTTTTTTCTTTTATGAAACCTCAGTCAACTTCCACTTTGCAACAGTAAATACAATTCAGCAGCTTCAATTCAACTTGCGCTTTACAGGTGAAAAAAATGCCAATTATGCATAAAAAAATCATATACATTCAACCAAAAGTCCCTTTTATGTGTACATGAGATATTAGAAAAGAATAGGAGACGCCAGCACTCCTCTTTGAGACTAGAGAGAGAGAGAGGGAGCGCTCTTTCAACTTTAACTTGATAAATGGCTGTGATGTGAATAAATGAACTAAACCTGTATAATACAACACAATGAACCCATACCCAACCGGCAAACCCTAATTATTTAACAAGGATTTGGTTCGGTTCGGTTCGGTTTAGACGGTTTTTGGCATAACCAAACCGTGAACCGAACCGAACCGGTCGATTTTGAAAAATTGAAGCCGAACCAAACCAACCGAACCATCGGTTCGATTTAAAACCAATCGGTTCGGTTTGGCTTGGTTCGGTTTGGTCGGTTTGACTTAATTGTGCACAGCCCTAACGATGATCATGGTAGCACATAATCGACTTCGATGTTACAACTACGCAAAACAGCATCTAATGATGGTACTGACTGTTCCATCGGGTCCGGGATGGTAAGATTGGTTAGGGTTGAGAAGAGGATGAACAGAATTGGCAAGGGAATAGGAAAAAGGGCTTAGTCATAGATAAGATGATGATAGAAGGAAATGGGACGTAAATACATTTACTATTTTAGACAATATTTAAAATAATTGAAACTATATATGTTTTTATTTAGAAAATGTTTATAACTTATGTTGAAAAATATTCTCATAACAAATGCTATGCGTTATTAACCAAAATAACTTTAGATAAATCTTTTGAAACACACACACACACACACACACACACACACACACACACACATATATATATATATATATATATATATATATATATATATATATATATATATATATATATATATTTTTGGAATAAGGTAAAATTTTATTCCTCGCGAATCGCGGTATAGGTAATACGGTACAAAATCACACAGACTCCCCAATGACTCATGGGGTCAAAACGGATACATCAAAGTCAATATTGTGCAGAATCCCAATCGGAGGGGTAATCAGACCCTCGAAAAAGCGCCTGTTCCTCTCCCTCCAGACATGCCAGACAGTAGCAGAGAGTCGCAATCTAGCTTGTCTGGTCCATCCAGCAACCATACCCCTGCGATCCCTGATCCAGCTAAGGATCCCTCTAATATCTCTGACGCTGCCAGCACCTCCCAGATACCTCCTGCACTGCTCCGACCAAATATGCCAAGCGAGAGGGCACTCAAAAAATAGGTGGGTCATAGACTCGTCCACGTCTGAGCATAGAAGACACCTCGAGTCTGGAATGGGCACCCCAAACCTAATCAGTCTATCTCTCGTCATCAATCTCCCGAGCATCAACCTGTAAGAACAGAGCTGCATCTTCCGAGAAATCCCTGTTCCCCAGATGAAATCAATATCCTCTATCCTGTCATTCCGAGTCCTAACCAAGTCATAGCAACTCTTGAAACTGAACCTGCCAGGCCCCCCAGAAGAGGCATGGCCAACCCAGTTCCAAGTGTCCCGAGACTGGCTAGTATCAATAGAAATAGTCCGGATCTCCTCGCCAAGCTGAGCTGTGAAAGTGTAAAGCTCCGGTCTCCAAGCACCATCTCGAATGATCAGACTACACTTCAGCCCTCTCGAGGCCTCTCTATCATGCAGCGGTCCCAAATACTCCAGTAGGGAACGATTGCCCAACCATGGGTCGAGCCAGAGATCAGTGGAGGAACCATCCCTCATGGATCGGCAGATAGCAGTCTGTAGTACGGGTCTACATTTAAGAATAGCCTTAAATGTGACCGAGAAATTACTATCAATCCTGCTCGTCCAGAAATTGGACCTCCTCAGGTATCTGCTCGCCATCCAGTCTGCCCAAAGTGACCCCCCGCCAATGAACTGCCACGCCATCTTCACCCTAGCAGCCTCCTTCATAGCTCGGAGAGATCTCAACCCCACTCCCCCTTCCTCCCGAGGCCGGCAAAGTTGAGTCCACGAAATCGCATGTATGCCCCCCCTCCAAAGAAAGTCTGCACACATGGACTCCACCTTCGTGATAGTAGCCACAGGGATCTGGATCGACTGCAGCCAGAACATAGCAATGCCAGCAATGACAGATCTCCCTATTTTTAGTAAACTCCACCAAACTCTGGCAATCCTGCTCCCTAGCATAATTCACCGTCAGTGGGACTCCCAGGTACTTCACCGGCAGCTCACCTTTTTCCACTCCCAGAACCAGAGCCCGCTCCTCCTTCTGAGGGCAACTAGAGCTGAAATAAACTCTACTTTTCTCTCTATTAAGCTTCAGCCCCGAGAGCCTCCCGAACTCCTCCATAATGTCAGATAGAGCCCTCATCCCTCCCATGGACGGTCGGAGAAGCACCAGTAGATCATCTGCATAAATCAAGTGCGAGACCACCGGATGGACAAGTCTAAATAGTGGAACAATCCGCCTGCTGTGCACTGCCAGGTCCATCAAGCACGTAAAATACTCCATCACCAGGGTGAACAGGTACGGGGACAATGGGTCGCCCTGCCGCAAGCCTCTGGAGCTGCTAAAGAATCCATACGGAGTGCCCTGTATAAGAACCGAGAAAGTGGGGGAGCAAATGCACTCCCTCACCCTCGCAACCCACCTCTCATCGAATCCCATGGCTAGCATAAGCTGGCAGAGAAAGTCCCTGTTAACAGTATCATACGCCTTTCTCAGATCCAACTTCACACAGGCCTTCATCCCCCCAGGCTTGTTGAACTCACACACCATCTCATGAGCAAGAAGGCTGTGCTCAGCAATCGATCGACCCTTAATGAAGGCCGCCTGATTCCGAGATACCAATCCCTGCATAATCCCCTCCATCCTCCGACACATAAGATGAGTAATTATCTTATAAAGATAATTACAGCATGCAATCGGTCTGAAATCTGCCAGAGATGTCGCACCCTCCTTCTTCGGAACCAGGGTCAGGAAAGTATGATTAAGCTCCTTCAGAAGCTTTTCTGACAAGAAGAATTCCTGAACCGCCTCAAGAACTGGAAGCTTCAAAGCTCCCCAATGTCTCCGAAAGAACCCACTGGAGAAGCCATCTGGCCCTGGAGCTCTGTTGGGATCAGCCTTCATCACAATGTCCTCGATCTCCTCCATCCGAATCGGGGCCAAGAGACGCCTATTCCCATGCTGCGTCACCAACCTCTTAGGAATCAGAGGTGGGAACGTAGTGGGATAGTCCTCCTGATGATACAAGTCCCGATAAAACCTGACTGCTTCTCACTGGATCTCCACCGGGTCCCCTACCAACTTGCCCTCGCCATCCAGAAGTCTGGGAATACTATTCCGGTGCTGTCGAGTCTGGATAACATCATAGAAAAACTTAGTACATCTGTCCCCATCCTTGAGCCATGAGCATTTCGCCCTCTGAGCCGCACTAATCTCCTCCTGGAGTCTCAAGGAATTGACTTCTGCACTAAGATCCTTCTCTCTGGCCGCCAGCTCCCCACACAAGATGTCAGCCTGTAGGGTCTCCTGAACCTCCCGAAGCTCAGCCTCCTTGTCTGCCAGGGAGGGACGCGGCTTCCGCTTCACCCAGTCCTGAATACCCCTCTTCACCTGCTTGAGCTTGTGGACCATACGAAACTGAGCAGTGCCCTCCCGGGAGTCCAGCAGACCTCTCGCAACCACCTCCTCATAATCCGCCGAGAGGTACCAACTGTTGTTATATCTGAACGGTCTAGCTTTCCAGGTGGCTCTCTCCAATAAACCCACCCGAATAGGAGAGTGATCACTCGTCTCAGCCGCTAGCCCCTCCGCCACAGCATTAGGGTAATAGCGAAACCATTCGCTATTCCCCAAGGCTCTATCCAGCTGACTGCAACCCTGCCCTTGGACGCCTTATTGTGCCAGGTCCAAATGTGCCCTGCTCTCTCCAGCCCCCTCAGTCCCGAGATGAGAAGGCACCTCTGAAAGTCATAAAGAATCGAGTCCTGGACCGGACGTCCCCCCACTTTTTCATGCCTATAAAGCAAGGCATTGAAGTCCCCCATAATAAGCAATGGAAGGTGTTGGGAATCCGCCATCTGGCCAAGCCGAGCAATATCCTCCCAGAGGGACTCACGACGCTTCCTGTCATTATGCCCATAGACAGCACCCAGGAGGAATCTAAAGCCACCTTTGTTCACTAGAAGTATACCAATGATCTGCTGAGTCTTCAGAACCAGGTCCCCATCCCAGCTATCTCTACTCCATCTAACCCAGATCCTCGCCATGTCGCAAATGTCCAGGTTATGAATGTGAGCCCAAGTCGCCGTGTTCCGCCGATCAAGCACTGCTTCCTTCCGGATCTTTGTTTCCAGCAGAATAGCAATATCACACTTCTCCCTTCTCAAAACCCCACTGATCTCCCTCCAACGCCCAATAGAACACCCCCCTCTGATGTTCCAGGCGAGGACCGACATTAATTAACTAATTGGGGGTCCCCCTGAATACCATCAGAACAGGCACCCGAGGGAAGTGCCCCGTCCATAAGATCAATATCCTCTCCTATCGCTGCAGCCGGAGCCTCACCTCCTACCTCCAGACCCTTCCCTCCCACAGTGGGAGGGGCAAGGTGGGCCTGTATCCTGGATAGCTTCAGATCCCAAGTTGGGTTGACACAGGTGTCCTGCTCCAGGCCCTCCTGCTGAAGGACATCGTCACGCGGGGCCGGCGCATGCCGCTTCCTACTATACACCTGCTCCACCACCGGGGTAGCCCCACCAGCCCCCTGACTGCTACTAAGTAATCCCATGGATCTGGTCAACACACTCCTCTGTGGTTGAAATGGGACCACGGCACCCGTCATACTCGCCACCCGCTGTGGATCATCGGTCGCTGAGTCACCTGCCAAATCCATCATAGTGTCCTCCTCCTGACTATCTGTAGCCCCTCCTCCAGCATCATCTCCAGGAACCGGCCCCTGTGTAGCCGCCGCCGACCTGACTACCGAGTCCGAGCTCCGTCTCCTCTGCGTGCACGCACTATCTACATGGCCAAAACACTCACATGAGAAATACATTGGGGGCACCCAGTCGTACTCCACCACCTGTGTCAGCACCTCCCCTGATGCTACCTCATACTCCAATAGGCTCGGAAGCTCCGACCCAGCCGTAATCTCCACAAAAATCCTGGCGTACATCAATCTCGTGCGGTAGGTAGTAGCCTCATCTGCCTTGATCGGCCTCCCAACCAAACTAGCCAACCTCATGAGAAGCGGAACACTCCAGTATTTCACTGGAAACTCGGGGAAACGAATCCATACAGGAATCGCGTTCAGAACCTCCTTCTCACACCGCAGGTCCGGAGTCCATTCCTTCAAGATGATCAGCCTCCCATCAAATGACCATGGTCCGCCCTGAGTGATCCTGATAACATCCTCAGCCAGCCCAAATTTCACAAAGTAGAAACCATTTTCCCTTGAGAAGATCTCCATGCTTCCTTTAGGCCGCCAAACCCTCTCCGCATATCCTCTGATTTGCCCGTAGAAGGGCTTGCTACCAAGCACATACATCACCAGAGTATTCTGCCAAAACTCCGTCACCTCCGCTATCTCCTCTGCTGGGAAAACAGCCCAAAAACCTCCACCAACCTTCTTTGGTGCCACGTACTCCATAGAGGACGCGGACTTCGCCGCCGTCGGTATGCACACCTCCTTCCATGATCGTGGTTGTTGCGGCACGACCCTGGAAGGCACCGTGGCAGGGTTCCCCTGTTGTCCGCTACCTCCTCCAGCAACTCCTTTCCCTTTCTCGGCCGCCGACGCCTTCGGTCTCCAGGCAGTTCCACTACTCCTCAAGCCTCCCCCTAGCCGTCGGGGATTCCCATGACCACTCCCAATCTTGTTTCCTGTTCTCCCTGGAGTCACCCGACCCACCGATTGAGATGCCGGTAGCCTTCTCCCTGGTTGACGCCTTTTGGTCACCGTAGTCCACCCCTCGTCACCCGTTCCAGACCCGTTCCCAGATCCAGATCCAGATCCAGAACAGAACTCGAAGATCCTACCGGAGGCAAAACCACCTTCGCCCCCCCCCCCCCACCCGGGGGGGTCCCCCCTCTTCCCACCACTGACCCCCCCCCGCCTGGGGGGGTCCCACCGCCGTCCGCCGTCGACCCCCCCCCCCCCCCCCGCCTGGGGAGGTCCCGCCTCCGGTTGCAGCCGCCCCCCCCCCCCCCCCCCCCCCGCCTGGGGGGGTCCCCCCCCTGTCCGCCACCGACCCCCCCCCCCCCCCCCCCGCCTGGGGGGGTCCCGTCCGCCTCAGTCGCCGACCCCCCCCCCCCCGCCCGGGGGGGTCCCACCTGCCGATCCACCCCCACCCGGGGGGGTGGGCTTCTTGGGTCGGTCGCCATGCCGCTTCCCCTTCACCCCATAGGGATCCGGGGGGCGGGGAGGAGGTGCAATCGCCTCCAATGTCGAAACCCTAGCAGAGCTCTTTTCTCTCATGTCTCTTTTCACCCTTAATTATATATATATATATATATATATATATATATATATATATATATATATATATATATATATATATATATATATATATATATAAAGAATTTGTTTTAGGCAAAATATGCTAAGTTTGTCAAAATATGTTTTTGAGATGGAAAGCTATATTTTTATTAATTAAAACATTATTATAAATACACATGAATCTAGAAATAATTTATCTAGGGCTAGGACCCTAATATAATATATATATATTTTTACAAATAAGTTTTTGAGGAAATATATTATATACAAAATATAGCAAATTACTAATTATTAATAATAAGATGCTATTTTATTATATCTCCTATAGAAATTAGTGAAAAAATAACAATTTGTAAATGCATACATTGTTTCTCCAGAGAATGAAAATAATAGTAATAATAATAATAATAACCGTACTTTTTCTATCGTATATAAAAAATAATTAAAGAAACGAGCTAACAATGGAACAACAGTTCCCTATGTTGTAATACAATTAACAATGGGACAAGCTGTCCTCTCTTCTCTTTAAAACGAGAGAGAGTAACAAATGAAAAGAAAAAAAAGAAATATAAAACCTCAAAATGTAAGGGAAAAAGAAGCAGTAGCTGAAGGAAAACAAAAATTAGAGGGAGGGAAGAACAAAGGAAAGGAAGAGGGATCGTGTGAGGAAGGGAAGAGCGGGGGAGAGAGCTGGAGGGGAGAGGGAGCCAGGGAAGCACAACTGTAGAGGGGGTGCACGGCTCGACGGAGTCCAGGAGATCGTGCGACGGACGCTGGGGAACAACAAAGGGAAGGCGAGGCCTGAGCTTGCAGCGGCGCTCGGGAAGACGGAGGCGCGATGTCTTCCCGACGGTGGAGGTCGCGTATGCGCACGACGACGCCTGTGAACGCTGCGGAGGAGGCAGCCTAGCGGTACGGCACTGGCACCACGATAACTCGAGGGTCAGACGTCGACGTACGGAGGAGGAAAGGGGCAAGGGGTTTTTTTCGTTTTCCTTTATGGTGTTGGTTTGGGTTGGCGGTGGTGGCTTTGGTCACGGTGGTGTATGTGTTTTGGGGCGGCACCGTTGGTGGCGGTGGCCATGGTGATGAGATGGCGGTGGTCTAACTTGGAGTGGGCGATGGATCCGATTTCGGATCTGGGCTGCGCTCGGGGTTTGGAAAAGTCGCGGAAGGTTGTGGTGGCGTGGTGATGATGAGGGTAGGTTGGCTGGGTTCACAAGAGAGAGAAGGTTGGACAGAGGTGGCCGGTCGATAGACAAGGGTGGCGGGCTCGACAAGGCGGTGATGTTGGTGTCGGTGATGGTGGAGGTATTGCGGTGACGGGGTCTGTCAAGGTGGTGGTTGTCGGGGTGCGTGGTGAAGGTGGCCGGAGGTGGTTGTGCTGCAGTTGTGGGGGCTAGCTGCTGGTGGGACGGGGAAGACGGGTTGGTGGTCGGGGCTGCAGGTGGTCGGGGTTCGACAGCGGTGGTGGCTATGGGGGTGACGGCAGTGGCGAAGACGGGTCTGGGTTAGGAATTTAGGATTTGGGGATTGTGTCCATATGTCGGACACGGAAAAGATGACATGTTGGATGTGTCCGGAGTGTCGAACACAGGAAGAAAAAATGTAATTATAAAGATGAACCTATTGAAAAGACACTTGGGGTTGGACCCGAGGCCTTCATGGCAGACACGGAAGAATTTGGACACCGACATGGTGCATGCACATCTATGGTAGATTTTGGCTGATGAAAATTATGAGGAAGGAGCAAGGAGCCTCTCCTTATATATAGGAGGTGGACTCCTAGATTGATATGGATTAGGAATGATTAAACCCATTTTAATAAATCCTATATTAATTTAAATCGGTTTGAAATTAATAAATCTAATTCTCACTTAAATCTAGATAATCCAAATTTAAATTTAAATCACAATATTAGTTTAAAAAGAAACTATCTTAAAATAAGGTAATCCAAATTTATATCACCTTAATAATCAAATACTAAATCATTCTATTTCCAAAATGTCTTTTTATATATAATATAAAAATAAATTTCGAAAATCATAATTAATATTTAAATCTTTGAAATAACTTTTTGCTAAATAAATAATTATAATTAATTATAATAATTTTTGAAAATATATCATGTACTTCACGTGCGACAGTTCATGTTATTTATAACATATAATTTCCTAAATTATCGCCATTACTTTTTACAATAATAAAATAATCGTTTTATAATAAATCAAATAGACAAAGTTATTTACTCATACTATTTTGAAACAAAATATATTATTCTATGATAAAACTTTTGTATAAAGATAAATTATTTCATATGTACGTGTTCGCACTCGAAGTATAATACCAAAAATAAAAATAATACCAAAATAGAATTAAAAAAATCATAGTGAAAATTTAGAGGTTTTACAACTGCACATATGATTAACCAGGCCATAATCCTTGTATCAAGTTTCCAAGCCGATCACATGTTGAAACTAGTGCTCACTGACATAGGTAGTTATTTTTTGATTTTTTGTACATGATGTTCCTCTTCTTAGGTTTACTTACATTATTTCCATACTTTGTTATATTCATGTACCTATCGTATTATCTTGTATACTCTATCTATTTACTATTACATAGTCTATATTATTTACTGAAATTGTTATTAGAGGTGTACTTCGCTCCAATCCTGACTGGATATATTTTTCAGATGATGGGTGCCCTACCTACTATGGACCTCAGGATGTAGTAGGAGTAGACCAGGAGACGCTAGTTCAGGTGGGTTTAGCTCCAGCTGATGAGACACTAGAAGTAACTCAGTTAGATTAGCTATTAGTACTGAATTTGTCTCCAGCTTTTTGACTCATTGGCCTGTTATTATTTTGAGACATATGTTATTTGAGATAGTAGACTCTTAGAATCTGGATATGGAATTGTGTTATGTTTATGTTTAGACTTCTCCTGGATATTCTTATCATATCTTTATATCATTATCGTGCCATTTATCTTCCTTATAGTATTGTGATTGAGTATGAATATTACCATTATTTTCCTCCGTGGTCGAGATTTGTGGAGAAATCAAGACCAAAGTTTCCATATTGGAGAAGGTCGTTGCGAATGGTCAACCTTCAAGTAGGGAGGCACCGAAGCGAAGGAAGATCCCCGAGACAAAATCTTTCAGCGGGGAGCGAGATGCCAAAGAAGTTAAGAACTTTTTATGGAACGTGGAGCAATACTTCAAGGCATTGCACATCGATGATGATGTCGAGAAGGTGGATATTGCTTCACTCTATGTCACCGACGATGCTAGAATGTGGTGGCATCGAAGGTGCACGAAAGCCGAGAAGGGTTTGTGCTCGATAGATTCTTGAAATGATCTCAAGAAGGAGATCAAGTCTCAGTTCTATCCGAAAAATGTGGAATTTACAGCGATGCGGAGCTTACAGCAACTCAAGCATACCGGGGTGATCAAGGAGTACATTGCAGAGTTTACACGCTTGATGCTCGCGATATCTAGCATGGACGAGGATGATCGCTTATTCTTCTTCCTCAATCGACTCAAACCATGGGTGGCTCAAGAATTTTAGCAATAGAGGGTACAAGACTTGAACACCATCGTGACAGCATCCGAGAGGCTCATCGAGTACATGTGGGACGACAACAATGCCAAGGCCAAGCCAAAGTCCACCAAAGGGAATGGTGGGGGAGAGCAGGAGAGCTCTCCCAAGGAGGGTCCATCAGAGGTAGTAGTACAACTCGGGCGGGCTAAACCCGAGCCCTATCGGGTAAAGCCACCAATTGGTTGGGTTAGGGTTGAAGATACTTGGGCTCGAGCTTGGGTTTGGGTTAAAATATTTGAACCCGATCAAAAATTGGGTTGGGCTTAGGTTCATGCGTCGGGTTACCCAAAGAAACCCGAAACCCAACATACATATAACTTATATATACATATAACTTATATATATATATATATATATATATATATATATATATATATATATATATATATATATATATATATATATACACTGTTTTATACTTTTTAAATAAAAAATTCAAATCGTAAATTTATCAACCCAAACTCTTCATCTCCTTCTAAATCTCATGTTAGTTTGTATTTTGTAACCATTGGTGCTTAATTTCTATTTGATTATATGTTTAATATTAATCTTAATTATAATTATTTTAAATATTATATTAAAGCCTGATAAACCCGATGGACCCGACCCAACCCGAGCTTCCTTCGGACTTGGTCTTGGACTTCATATGTTGAACCCGAGGTTGGGTTGGGCTCGGGCTATGATTATCATTCATGGAGTTGGGCTCGGGTTGAACTCAAGCCCAACCCAACCCGCCGGAGTTGTACCCCGAATCAGAGGGGAAGAAGCATAAGAAGGTCCAACCTGAGCGAGTAGTTTCTTGCTTCATATGTGGAGAAAATTACTTTTCTCAGGATTTTTCGATGAGGAGCATGCGTGTCAACGTCGTTCGAACCGAGGAGGTGAGGACGAGGAGTGCGAAGTAGGAGCGCACATGGGAGTATTGCACTTACTCAACACCGTCATGACCAAGTCTTCTGTGTTAAAGATTTAGAGCAAGGAGCTCATATACGTTGACGTGAGGATCAATGGCATGATCATACGGACGTTGGTTGACACAGGTGCTACTCATAACTTCATCGTAGATGCGGAGGTCCGTCGCTTGGGTCTAGACTTAGTAGAAGATTCAAACCAGATGAAGGCAGTCAATGCAGAGGCACGTCCCGTACAGGGGGTAGCCAAAGGGGTTCGTATACCGATAAAAAATTGGTCGGGCGTTACCAATTCACCGCTACGTCGCTGGATGACTTCAAGATGATACTCGACATGGATTTCCTTATCACGATGAAGGCGATTCTAATGCCATATTTGGGAATCATCATCTTCATAGAGGAAGGCTCATTGTGCATAGTAAAAGCTGCACAAGGCAAGCATTCGAAAGGAAAAGCTATCTCCGCTATTCAACTCAAGTAAGGTGGCCAAAGGGAGATAACATACCTAGCGGTGCTCGAGAGGAAGGAGGGCTTCGAGGAAGAAGGCCTTCCGTACGAGACCAAGGGTGTTACAAGGGGCGTCCAGATGAGTCACTCCTGCGGTGGAAAGTGTATCGTGCTACCAAAATAGACAAGGATAGGGAGAAGCACGTCGTAGACTGTGCAAAGGTAGGGCGATAAAGTGGAGTGGCTCATGCAAGGAGTCGCTCAAAGCTCATGGTGGATGACCTGACAGCCCTCACGAGCCTCTTTCTGTGTCGAAGAGGGCACAAACCAAAGTCAAAGTTGGTGCAGCGAACCAGTTTGCTTCTGATCTCGAGGAGAAGATGGACAAGCCTAGATGGCGCCACAAGAGACACACAAAGAATGGATGACACACGACGATCATGCCTACGAGAGTAGGCGGCATCCCGAGACTTGGTGCACCGGTCGATGATGGCATCGATGAAACAGGTGGGAGAGAATGTCACGTCCAAGATTTTGTGCTCCATCGAGATGGATTTGTGTAACCTTTCATGGACCAAGGTTATGCGAAAATCTTTTAGAATGTTCTAGAAGATGGTAGAATCTTTTAGAAGGTCCTGGAATCTTCTAGAAGGTCCAAGAATCTTTCAGAAGGCTCAAGACCTTTTTAGATGTCTCATAATCTTTCAGGTTAGACTAGAAACATCCATGTAAATACTTAGGCTTAGAATATTGCTAGAATAATCTCTAGAATATGTATGTTCCAGATGGTTCCTGAAGTTTCCTTGTAAGCCCTATGAGGCCTATAAATAAGTAGTAGGCTCATTTGTTCCTCACCATCCAAAGTTGTAATCTCTCTCTAGTAAAGTGAAGTTTTAATCTTCCAATATCTCTATCTTTTTTGCTCCACATTGTTCTCATTTACTCCTTAGTGATCGAGCTAAGCGTTTGGAAAAGGATGGCACTGGACTTTGAGTAGGAACCTTGTATGCCGCACGGGTTGAATTATAGCCAAAAACACGAAGTCCGTGACAATAGCCTATAATATTTTAAGAGAATAATGGGTCTGCCTATCCTTTTAGGACTAGATGTACAATTAACAATGATCATTTGTATACTTTACAGACTCTTTATGGTGTATTAAACTAAAATACGTCTAATGTTTAGTTATATGACTTTTCTTTTAATAATGGCTAACATTATTGTCACTCTCGTTTTTCCGTTATACGTATTTTCAGTGTACTATACGAAATTCTAACTTTTTTCAGGTGACCCATATTTTAACTTGTCTTGCTTAGCCTAGTCTTGGTTTAATCTTGCCTTGGTTTAATTCGGTTTGGTTCAACTTGGCTTGGCTTGGCTTGACTTAGTTTGTTTTGGTTTGAGATGAGAAGGATTTGTATAAAGACCAACTCCTCTCAGTTTTTCCTCATTTACTTTCATTTATTTCTCCATCTTCTTTATTACGCCTCCCACCTACCAAGCCCTAGACAAGTGCAACTTGCTTCATGATGGATCTCTAATTTTATTGTTCCATTGTCTTCCTTGCTTGATTCTAACCTCTTTATAATTTGGAGATTTTGGTTTTGATGGCTATATTTTTGTAGATCTAAGTTTGTAGGTTTTTTTTGATCTCTTAAACTTTGTTATTTTCGAAAATTAATGGTTTCATGTTGTGGGGAATTCAATCCTACCCAATTTTGGCTTTTGAATCGCTTGATTTCGACTTCGTATGAAGAAGTTCTGGCATTTTTGTGTTCATGGTTCTGGCACATCTTCGGTGCTGTCGGGACGATGAACAGTGTACGCCCGCGCCATTCACTAGCCACGTGCCCGCACGTCGTACCTCCGTGCCATACGCACCGTGCACCCGTTCGCTGCGTGAATCGTTCGCCGTGCGCCCACGCCATTCGCTGGCCGCGTACCCGTGCGCCGTACCTCCGTGCCATGTGCGTCGTGCACCCGCACGTTGTACGATTCGTTGGCCGTACGCCCATGCCATTCGTTGGCCACGCCCTTGCGTCGTGCCTCAGTACCATGCACGCCGTGCACCCGTACGCTGCATGATTCATTGACCGTGCGCCTGCGCCATTAGTTCGATCCATGCGCTGTGGGCAATTTTGCTCGCGCACAGTGCATTTTGTGCATAGTGCGCAGACTGTGCGTCGTGCTTGCGCGATCTGTGCCCCATGGGCAGTTTTGCCCGTGCACGCAGCGCACCCGTACGCGAATCACCCTAAATGACTGTTCTTGCTCGTTTAAGCTGTTTTGTAGCTATAATCTCGTAAAACTCAAAACATGAGTTGTAGAACTTTGTCTTGGTTTCAAGAATCTTCCCGTCTCACTTAAATTGGAGTTCATATGTAACTGATAGTTTCAGTCACCTATGGGTGTTCTCGATCTTCTTTGCATGTTTTCTATACTTGGCCTAAATTGCGACGACCCGACTTGGCACTTAATAGTCTTGAGCTAGTAACTTGAACTTGACTTGAACATGGTAACATGATCCTATCTTGATAATCTTGATAGTGGCCCGTCGAGGCACACTCTTGACAAGTACTATTGACATGACAAGTAAACCTGACATGATATGTGCAATCTTGATTGATGTTGTGACAGCTATCCCTGACTTGCTAAGTGTAACTCTTGTCTTGACTCCATGGTTGATTGTGCATGTACAAGCTACATGTTTCGTCTTGTATCATGTCCAGGATATGGATTCCTGGTTACCACGGTCAGGGATTCATAATGAATCTGACTAGGTTAACGACTAGATTGATCAAGTAGTTCATTTAGAGAGATTTCCCAATTACAGGCGATCCTGTTATCCTGACCACACCTATGGACTTGTAGCCTACCGATGTGTAGGGCGCATTTCCAGCACACTGTCATGTCTTGCACTCTAAGTCACCTAATAATTCTCTTAATTCTTGATAAACTCTTGTAACCTCGCCTAGATAACCTGAATAATCTGCAGGGCTTGTGACTGCGGAAATTCTTAACTGTATCTTGTTAGTAACTAGGCCTATGATAACCCTAGTTAGCTAATGATAGCAAGTCGTAGGACTTGATTGGTCGTGCCTGAATGATTGTCTTATGATTAACATGGGTATTATATTCCACCTCTTGATTTCTTTATGCAAGCTAGTATATTCTTTAAAGCATATCTTTTATGTTATTTAATTATGCTCTTTTATCAGTTTTTCTATTCTTTATATGCTGGTTTTAGTTCCTAAGTGGAGGCTCCCTTGTGGCACTTGCTCTTTTTGGGGTCTGACCCAGCTGGTTTTGTATGGCCAGATTTTGGATTAGCACCCGAGGATCTACCTGTCTTCCAGCCAGATGGTGAACACCAGGCGTAACCCTGTCAATGAGTGGTTTTCTTCTTTTGGTCTCCCATTCTATTGTAAATTATTCTTTTGAGGTGTTTAGCTGCCGAGCAAGTGTTAACTCATGTTGAAACTTATTTCTGTCTGCCTAAGGGCCGTAACATGATTGACAAATCCTAGGGTTAATCATGTATGACTTAAATCTTGCTAGTCTTCGCATTTTGTATGACTAGCTTTATGATCATTTGAATATGTAATATTTGGGACACCTTATCTTGTATATCTGATGATCTAACATCTTGTAACAATTATTTGCTTGCTTGAGATTGAGACACTAGGCTTGTTCTTGACCATAAGAGACTATTGGCTTGTAGATAAACCCTCATGCATCTAGACAGCCGTGACCATATTGCGAGGTGGGTTGCACTTCAATATACGTAGCTGGCTTTGTCTGTCCCCCGCTCTCTCCAATATTCTGGTTCTAGGGCGTGACCCGGTTTAAGTGGTGGCCCATGTAGGTCTTGTAAATTAAGATGTATTAGGATTTACTAAATAGATGTCTCAATCAGCATTCGTCCTTGATCTCTACTCGTGCTTTCTAATCTTCCTAATTCTTGACCTAATAAATGCTTATATCCTTGATCTATTTTGGTCCTTCCTTATTGTTCCCTATGTCATTTCTTCAGTGGCATTGTTCTTGGTCGTACCGATCAGCCGGGTGGAGCACCTTCAGCGAACCAGCAACAACCTGGGGACCAAACTCAGCACTCAGGGGCAACATCCCGAGTCATGCCTTCCGAGGATCAAGAGCCACCAGTTCAGCCAATCCAGGCTACAGAGCCTGACAATAGAACCCTAATGGGACTCACCCGGGACTTGCTTGCATCACAAGATCGTCAGGGCGATGTCCTGCAGTAGACAGTACAAGATGTTATGGACAGAGTCGGTTATCAATGGAACAATGTGGCTAACAGCTTCAAGCGCCTGAACCCTTCTTTCTTTGACGGCAGTGAAGATGCTATTGTTGCTGACGCGTAGCTTCAGGATATAGATGTCATTCTGGAGGCAGCTAGGATTCCAGAGGAAGAGAAGGTGGCCGTTGTGTGCCTGTAATTATTGGACTTAGCCCACAGCTGGTAGGCGATGCAAGCAGTTGGTTTGGTGACGCTTATCTTACGGGCGGTATTCAGTGACAAATTTTTAAATGAAGTACTTTGATGCAGTAGCTCGGTATGATCTACAGACAAAGTTTAGTAATCTCAAGCAAATGGAAAGGACGGTCGATGAATATGCGGCCGAGTTTTCTAGGCTTAGTCGAATTGCTCCCACCTTGGTGGCGACCGAATTTGACCGAGCGCAGCGATTCCAGCAGGGACTCCACCTAAAGATCATTCTAGCAGTGGAGCAGTTTGAGCACCAAACATTTGATGCAGTTTTGCGAGAAGCTAAACGGCATGAATATACTTCACAGAGGATAGTAGATCGAACTGGAGGACGAAAGAGGCCTCATGGACAGTTGTCTCAGTCGTCAACACCAGCCCCCGCAGCTAGGGATTTAACCATTGGAGCTCCTAGGAGGATGACCAAAGTTTTGTCGGTTCAGCACTCGACTCCGACATACCCTCAACAACAGAAACAGAAGAAATCTTCCGCAATGGGCTGCTCTCATTGTGAAAAGCCTGGACACGTGGTTTCAGAGTATCGCAGAGCACAGGGGTTGTGCTTGGCTTGTGGAAAACCGGATCACAGAATTGGGTCATGTCTGCATAGAGCCAGTTCATCCTTATCAATCCTAACCAGTCCATCGATTAGGACACCAGCACCAGTGCAGCAGCAGCAGCAGTACCAGCCTCTGAGGCCATTGCCACCTCAAGCCCGGGCCTTCCAGCAACAGAGGCCGCAACAGTATGTTCAGACCCAAGCTTAGATTCAGAATATGCAGAGAGGTCACCAGCAGTGGGGACCAACACCAAGAGGACAGGGTCAAGCTATGGCTCTGTCAGTAGTAGAAGAATTAGCATCAAGTGAGGTGGTGGCAGGTACCATTCTTGTCAACTCTTTTCCAGTATAAGTATTATTTGATTTGGGTGCATCGCATTCATTTATGTCTGCATGATTCGCAACACGGATATGACAGGAGCCCAAGTCATTATCAGTAAGACTTAATATACTTACTGGTAACGATTTTGCTAGAGTAGATAGAGTCTTTTTCTCGTGTCGAATCGTAGTTAACGGTAGATAGTTTTCTGCTAGATTGATAGAATTCTCGATGGCCGACTATGATGTGGTCTTAGGAATGGATTGGTTGAAGGATCAGTATGCAAGGATAGACTGTCATATTAGCAGGATTATTTTTGGTATTCCCAGCGAAGAAGAGTTTTTATTTTCCAGAGGCGAAGTAGAACCTTCTCCACCAGTCTTGCGGATGGCAGTAACAAGAGAAGTTCAGTTTCACAGAATAGTAGAAGAATTTCCTGACGTATTTCCCGAAGAGCTTCCAGGAATGCCGTCAGAGAGAGAGATAGAGTTCACCATTGATTTGATTCCAGGGATGGCACTAGTATCAGAGAGAGTCTACATAATGGCAACATCAGAATTGGAGATCTTGTACAAGATGACTAAAAAACTAAGAACCAAGGGATTCATTCGTGCTAGTGGATCACCTTAGGGAGCCCCGATGCTTCTTGTAAACAAAAAGGATGGCACATCAAGATTATGTGTTGATTATCGTACCTTGAATTCTGTAACAATCAAGAACAAATATGCCCTACCAAGGATATATGACTTATTCGATCAACTCAGTAGGGCAGCAGTATTCTCGAAGATTGACTTACGGTCTGGGTACCATCATATCAGAGTCAGAGAATAAGACATCCCGAAGATGGCATTCAGATCTAGATATGGGTATTGGGAGTTTCTCATTATGCCATTCAGAGCGACCAATGTGCCAGCAGTATTCATGGATCTCATGAATTGTATATTCATGCCTTATTTGGATCAGTTCGTGATAGTGTTTATAGATGATATCTTGGTCTATAGCAAGAGTGAAGCAGAGCATGAGCAACATCTTCGAGTAGTCCTTCAGATTCTCAGAGAGCACCAGTTATACGCGAAGTTCAGCAAGTGCAAATTTTGGCTTGATCATATTTCGTACTTAGGTTACATCATCACCAGAGGTGGAGTAGAAGTGGACCCCCAGAACATAGTAGCTATAGAGACATGGTCAGTACCCAGCACCGTCGCAGAGCTTCGCATTTTTTAGGATTGGCAGGCTATTACCGGTGATTTGTATCAGACTTCGCTCGAATTTCAGCGCCCTTGACGCAGTTGACCCGCAAGGATGTGCAGTTTGCTTGGACAACAGAGTGTCAGAGTTCATTCGAGAACTTGAAATAAGGATTGATGACGGCACCCATTCTCACGCTTCCAGATGGGACTGGAGGATTCTTAGTTTATTGTGACGCTTTAGGCAGAGGATTGGGATGTGTCTTAATGCATCATGGCAAAGTAGTAGCTTATGCATCACGTCAGCTTCGTAATCATGAGAGGAATTATCCAACCTATGACTTGGAGTTAGCAGCGGTAGTTTTTCTACTTAAGCTTTGGAGGCATTACTTATACGGAGATCGGGTAGAGATTTTTACCGACCACAAGAGTCTTAAGTATGTATTTACCCAGAAGGATCTCAACATGCATCAGAGAAGGTGGCTAGAGCTATTGGTAGATTATGACATCAATCTGCAGTATCATCCTGGGAAGGCCAAAGTAGTTGCAGATGCGTTGAGTAGAAGAATCAGAGCTTATTTTCTCACAACACAGCCAGAGTTATTAGCGGATCTTCAGAAGATAGAAATAGAGATTGTTCTTCCTACCAATGTGGCATTGATGGCCAGTGTCACACCCCAGTACCGAAATATAGAGACGGACTAGGCCAGATACTCCATATGAGGTACGCAAACGTCATACGACGATCGTGGCTGTCAAGGGACAAGGGGGTGCGTTCTATAATCAAGTCTCCTATGGTCTCACAGAACATCTATGTCTCAATCATTCAAGCAAGAAAACATTAATTAATGAGCATATGAGATAAAGCAGTAAGGCGTCCCCGACGCTTCATCAAAATGATCATGGGGATCTAGCTTTATAAGTTAGCTAGCCCAGAGAGTCATAGGTACATAATCGTATTCAGCTGTAGTCTAATTTAATTACAATTATGCAATGATAAAATATCCAGATTAACCGGCTAAACAGGTGCCGGTGGCTAACCGCCAGAACATAAGGGATAAAAACTAAAGAGGTGGAGAAGAAACCCACTCAAGTCCCCCGCCAGCCATGCTCCTAGTATGCACCATTGACATCAGGGAAGAAGTTTGGATCCTCAGGCGCTGCTACGAGATCTGGCCAAACAAAACCAGCGGGGTCAGCCCCGAATAGCAAGTACCACAAGGGAGCACAAAAGAGTAAGATAAAATCCAAGCATAAAATAATAATAATAGTAATAATAAAGGCTTCCGGTCGTACCCTCGGTCTACAGCCTGTTATAGCACAATAGGCCAACTCAACAACCAAACAAGGACATGCGTTGGACCACATACCATGACAGTCCATGTCCTTCGGCTACTAACAGAAGGTACAAGGCACAGTCAAGTCGTTTTTCAAGCGGCCATTCATTCCTGCGACTTTCTATAATTGGCAGAGTTATCCCCGCGATACTGATTAAAAAAATCCTCAGATCGTGTCAACCCAGCAGGGCTAGCCAAACCATTAGACATATAGCACATTGAGTATGCACCGGTCCTCCGGAGGGCTACCGCGCTAATACATATAACACATAGCTCGTAGAAGTCGGATATAGTCATCTTCTAAAGGCGAATGAAACCATATCCGTGGCGGCCAACCCGACACGTCAGGACTGGACCTGGGGTGACTAGTATGGCACGATCTCGAGATTCTTTCCACCCAATGCATCTACCAAGTTAGTTGCCTAGTAAATCCCTAGGTTATCCTCGGACTTCACATGTCGTGGTCACATGCTCACTCCCCTAGATGTCATACAATGTACGAGTACCCCAAGAAGGGATCCGTACTAGCTCATGGAGTCATACGTATGTACCCCTTCTTGGTGTAATACAACACACAACACATACCACGTCATTGCTACCGACCATTCGCTATGTAAATGCTGGACTCTTGGATGTACTGGCAGGTATCACGTAGGAACACTTAGCACGTAGGATAGCACCTCGACGCTCACATAGATTGTACCATAGTACACACATAGGTTTATCTAGCACTCGCATAGGTAGTCAGATCAGGAATGAGGACCAAGACACAAGGATGCATGTGGCCGAGGGTCATACGGCCAAGGATCATGCGGCCAAGGCTCATGCGACCGAGGCTCATGCGGTCGAGGCTCATGCGGCCAAGGCTCATGTGGCCGAGGCTCATGCGGCCGGGGCTCATGTGGCCGGGGCTCATGCGGCCGAGGTTCATGCGGTCGAGCTGCTCATCTTTTCTAAAAATCCAAGAAAGATGGCCATGGAATCATGAACTTCAAACTGTCACAACTCGATCAAAACAACATGAAATCTAACTTTTCAAAGGTCAAATTTGGGTAAAAAGAAATTCTCTACCATATGGAACAACTAGATTTTAAAAACAAGCAAGTTTAATAGATCAAAACCAAATAAAACCAAAAATGACATAAACTTAGATCTACAAGAATCTATCCTTCAAAACCAAAAATACCAAGTGCTAACTTGTAGAGGATGATGAGAAAAACAATATAGACAAATAATATCAAAGGAAAAATCAAGGATAAAAAATGCACAAATTTCTACTTTTGAGCAAGTTGTACTTGCCTAATGGTGGTGGTTAAAGGAAATGAATGAAAGAGTGAATGAGGAGAGAGAGTGAGGAAGAGAATATATATAGGGGTTGGGTTGACTTAAGAAAACCCTAATCTCTAAACATGCTCTAACCATTCCACTAATCAACTATTAATAAATAATAAATAGAACTATACACATGCTAAATACCGGATACCATGTACAGGATTCATAAAAGAATACGTATATCAGGATTGGGGAGTGACAGCCAGTATACAAGTTCAGTCCAACATAGTGGAGAGAATCAAGATTGCTCAGTCAACGGATTCTAAGCTTCAGCGCGGCTTAGGGCAGAATGTGAGGCAGGACGAAGAGCAAAGTTAAGCACGCTCTGACATGGAAGGCATCTTTGTGTACCCAGTGGTGACATTAGGCAAGAGATCATGGCAGAAGCTCACAGTTCGCAGTATTCAGTTCATCCTGGAAGCACGATGATGTATCGTAATATCCGTCAATATTTCTGGTAGAATGGCATGAAAAAGGAGATAGCCCAGTTTGTCTTTCGTTGTTTAGTTTGCCAACAAGTCAAGACTGAACATCAGAGACCAGTTGGACTTCTTTAACCTTTACCGATCCCGGAATGGAAATGGGAACACATTACCATGGATTTTGTAGTTGGGTTACCTAAATTCCCAGCTGGAAGAGATGCTATATAGGTTATAGTTGACCGACTTACCAAGGTAGCTTATTTTCTTCCTTTCAGAATTGGTCAGTCAACGGATCAGCTAGCAGAGATGTACCTCAGACAGATAGTCATATTGCATGGAGTGCCAGTCAGCATCGTGTCCGACAGGGATTCAAGGTTTACATCGCACTTTTGGCAGAGTTTTCAAGAGAGTTTGGGAACTCGTCTCAAGTTTAGTTCAGCTTATCATCCGTAGACAGATGGTCAATCGGAGCGCACAATTCAAACTCTCGAGGATATGCTACGATCCTGTACACTTGACTTCGGTGGTTCGTGCAAAGATCACCTACACTTAGTAGAGTTCTCCTATAATAATAGTTTCTAGGCCAGTATCTAGATGGTCCCATTTAAGGCACTGTATGGTAGAAAGTGCAGAACACCTTTAGCCTGGGATGATGTAGGCGAGAGGCAGATGCTTGGTCCAGAAATGGTTACTCAGACTATCGAGGTGGTCAGACAAGTTAGAGATCATCTTCGAGTTGCACAAGATCGTCAGTGCCATTAGGCCGATTCTCATCGGCCGGTATCCTCTTGAGTTTTCTATCGGCGACCACGTATTCCTTAGGATCTCGCCTACCCGTGGCATCATTCGATTCAGCGTACAGGGAAAGCTTAGTCCTAGGTATATAGGGTCGTTTGATATTCTCGAACGAGTAGGTGATGTGTCCTATCGTCTCGCTCTTCCGCCATTGTTATGTGAGGTACATGATGTATTCTATGTATCCCAATTACAACGGTATATCCCGAATCTGAGCCATATCCTTGATCATTTGAAATTGGTTGTTGGTGCCAAACTTTCGTATGAGAAAAGGCCTATTTTCATATTAGACCGAAGAGAGAAGGTACTCAAGAACAAGACTATTAGTTTAGTCCGTATTGCTTGGGGTCATCACTCTTTAGGTGAGTTAACATGGGAACGTGAGGATGATATCTGATCACGATATCCACACATGTTTGACTCATAAGGTATAATGTCTTCCTTATGCCTTAGGCTTTTAACTCCTTGCCTGTATAAATGATTGCTTGATTAAGTGCTAGTCGTAGATTATCTGTGGTTAGTGTAGCTTGTCCCGACATCTTTAGCCACTTGATTAAATTCTAAGGACGGAATTATTTTAAGGTGGGTAGAGTTGTCACTCCAGTTTTTTCGTTATACATATTTTCAGTATACGTGTACGAAATTTTGACTTTTGTCAAGTGATCCATATTTTGACTTGTCTTGCTTAGCCTAGTCTTGGTTTAATCTTGCCTTAGTTTAATTCGGTTTGGTTCAACTTGGCTTGGCTTGACTTGGTTTGTTTTGGTTTGAGATGAGACGGGTTTGTATAAAAACCAACTCCTCTCTCTCTCTCCTCATTTACTTTCATTTATTTCTCCATCTTCTTCATTACTCCTCCCACCTACCAAGTCATAGGCAAGTGAAACTTGTTTCATGATGGATCTCTAATTTTATTGTTCCATTGTCTTCCTTGCTTGATTCTAAGCCGCTTTAGAACTTAGATATTTTGGTTTTGATGGTTATATTTTTGTAGATCTAAGTTTGTAGTTTTCTTATTTTTCTTGGTTTTGATCTATTAAATTTTGTTATTCAATCCTACCTAATTTTGGCTTTTGAATCGCTTGATTTTGACTTCGTATGAAGAAGTTATGGCATTTTTGTGTTCATGGGTTCTGACACATCTTCGGTGTTGTCGGGACGATGAACAGTGTACGCCCGCGCAATTCGCTGGCCGCACATCGCTGTACGATTCATTGGCCATGCGCCCCCGCCATACGTTGGCCGCGTGCCTGCGCACTGTGCCTCTGTGCCATACGTGTCGTGCACCCGTGTGCTGCGCGATTCGTTGGCCGCACGCCCGTGCCATTCGTTGGCCGTGCGCCCATACGCCATGCACCCGAGCGCTGCACGATTCATTGGTCGCATGCGCGCGCCATTCATTGGCCCCGCGCTAGGCGCCGTGCTTGTGCGATCCGTGCACCGTGGACGATTTTGCTCGCGTGTGCAGTACCTTTTGCACGCAGTACGCAGACTGCGTACCGTGCTTGCACGATCCGTGCACCGTAGGCAGTTTTGCCCGCATGCGCAGAGCACCCGTGCGCAAATCATACTAAATGATTGTTCTTGTCCGTTTAAGCTGTTTCGTAGCTAGAATCTCGTAAAAATCAAAACATGAAGTTGTAGAACTTTGTCTTGGTTTCAAGAATCTTTCTGTCTCACTTAAATTAGAGTTCATATGTAACTAATAGTTCCAATCACCAATGGGTGTCCTTGATATTCTTTGCATGTTTTCTATACTTGGCCTAAATTGCGACGACCCGACTTAGCACTTGATAGTCTTGAGCTAGTAACTTGAACTTGACTTGAACATGATAACATGATCCCATCTTGATAATCTTGATAGTGGCCCGTCGAGGCGCATTTTTGACATGACAAGTAAACCTGACATGATATGTGTAATCTTGATTGATGTTGTGATAGCTATCCCTGACTTGCTAAGTGTAACTCTTGTCTTGACTCCGTGGTTGATTGTGCCTGTACAAGCTACCTGTTTCGTCTTACATCATGTCTCGGATATGGATTCCTGGTTACCACGGTCAGGGATTTATAATGAATCTGACTAAGTTAACGACTAGATTGATCAAGTAGTTCATTTAGAGATATTTCCCAATTACAGGCGATCCCGTTATTCCGGTCACACATGTGGACTTGTAGCCTACCGACGAGTAGGACGTATTTCCAGCACACTGTCATGTGTTGCACTCTAAGTCACCTAATAATTCTCTTAATTCTTGATAAACTCTTGTAACCTCTTTTGGATAATCTGAATAGTCTGCAGCCTTATTAGCAATCACCTGAATAAAACTCATATTATATGCGAATTTTTTCGTATCTTTCATAAACGTATAATATTTGCGTACTTTTGACATATTCAAATCAGTATGTAAATTTTGAACATGCGAAATTTTAAACCTGTTCCGTGTACATTATTGAAAAAATGGACACAAAAAACATGGTGGAAACATGTTTAATTAACCAAATTTGACAATATATTTAAGAATGTAAAGTTTCTAATCTCAATATTTTTATTTTTCGAATATTTGACCGAATTTTTGAAAGTATTTTATTTGTACTGAGCCGATTTATGCTCGTACTTTTGCCGTCCCGAATTTTTCTCGTTTGCCGAATTGCTAACAAGGGTCTGCAGGGCTTGTGACTGCAGAAATATCTAAACTGCATCTTGTTAGTAACTAGGTCTGTGATAACCCTAGTTAGCTAATAATAGCAAGCCGTAGGACTTGATTCGCCGTGCCCGAATGATTGTCTCTTGATTAACATGGGTTTTATATTTCACCTTTGATTTCTTTATGCAAGCTAGTATATTCTTTAAAGCATGTCTTTTATGTTATTTAATTATGCTCTTTTATCAATTTTCCTATTCTTTATATGCTGGTTTTAGTTCCTAAGTAGAGTTTTCCTTGTGGTACTTGCTATTTCTGGGGTCTGACCCAGCTGGTTTTGTATGGCCAAATTTTGGAGTAGCACCCGAGGATCTACCTGCCTTCCAGCGAGATGGTGAACACCAGGCGTAACCCTAACAACGAGTGGATTTCTTCTTTTGCTCTCCCACTCTATTATAAATTATTCTTTTGAGACGTTTAGCCGCCGAGCAAGTGTTAGCTCATGTTAAAACTTATTTCTGTCTGCCTAAGGGCTGTAACATGATTGACAAATCCTAGGGTTGATCATGTATGACTTAACTCTTGCTAGTCTTCGCATTTTATATGACTAGCTACATGATCATCTGAATATGTAATATTTGGGACGTCTTACCTTGTATGTCTGATAATCTAACATCTTGTAACAATTATTTGCTTGCTTGAGATTGAGATACTAGGCTTGTTCTTGACCATAAGAGACTGTTGGCTTGTAGATGAACCCTCATGCATCTAGACAGCCGTGACCGTATTGTGAGATGGGTTGCACTTCAATGTAAGTAGCTGGCTGTGTCTGTCCCCTGCTCTCCAATATTCTGGTTCTGGGGCGTGACAATTATCACTTGCATACATAATAAAGCCTTTTATGTTAACCTTTTTAGAAGCCCTGAAACTCGATAGTATGATACTTTAAGTTTGATCATCTTTGTGTTGTGCTCTTGTGGGTCCATTTGTTATCTTCTCTCTAGTCATTCCATAGAACTAGCCCACATTCTAAGCCCATGCATCTTGGCTTTCTGTTGGGCTACTTACAAGTAGACACGGTACTTGTAAATATATAATTAAATTTACAATAAAGGGTCGTTAAATCAATGGATAAATTTTAAATTTTGAATAGACAATGCATACTTCAGGATGGAATACATATCAATATCATAATATTCAATGGAGTATCTTCTTGATAATCATAAGAGTAATGATTGTTTATGCCTATTGATCAAATTATTATGTTAGTTTTGATGATCCATTATCTATTGAGTTGGATTATTCGAGCTTTATCTATTGTTGCTAAGTTTTAGTTTAGTTGGCTCCACGAGCTTTATTAATTATTACTCTTATCTATACTATCTTTTTCTCCATAATAATACTAGTTCAAAAGTAGTATCCACGATAACTGGTCTTGCTCAAATTAGTCAAGGCTCCAACAAAGCACATTTTACCCTAAGGATATAAGGGCAAATAGTACATATTAAAACTCTGAGCGACTTAAATAAGAAATAATTTTTATGTAACTGTAGCGTAGGAAACCAACAGTTCATCTAAAGAGATTCTCCAGCTATTCACTATGGATATACGTCACTCGTATTGGGTATGTTGAGTCACATACTACTATGAGCCAAAAGCTCAATCCTAAGGGCCCATTATGAGCCAGAAGTCTAAGGATGCCATAATTTTTAAATTGTGCCATGACCGAGACATTTCGGGACAATAATGATGAGAATGATCATAACAAATACTTGTTGTCATTTCTTAACAAATTGCAGCATACCTAATGGTCAACTTTGTGCCCTCAAGAATAAGTTCGTTTATAAACCATCAATACTGAAGATTGCATCTGAATAATCAATCAATAGCTTAGTTTCATCTATTTAGAATTGGTTATTTTTATATTTGATGACTTATGTTGGTATTATTTGAAAAAGCACTTTTGACATCTATGTTTTGTAAAAAATCTTTAGATTATATGACATGAGATATTTTAGTTTACCATAAATGTTCAGACTGTCATTTTGATAAGACAGTATTCCCGGCGTTAATTCTAAAAGAATGTCGTGAATCATCGTTCCATAAGAATGTCATACTTCCACTTTATCTCAACGATGCCTACTCGATGCGTCGACTAAAATAGAATAAGACTTAAAGGTTCTAAAGATTCAGCTCTCCAGAAGAAAAGATTATAACATAACCACCCTTCTTCTCTTGAAGAAGCAGCTCATGAAGAGAAAATTCTTGACGATCCAGAAGATTTCGTGAACTAAAGATCAAATATATCAAAAATAAATCATATCGCTCCAGTCGAGGAGATGTCTTAGATCCCAAAAGAGATTGAAAAAAGAGGTACCGGTAAGTAAGGTCGGCCCTGAGCTCATGGGGGCACAAGGTATACTACTAACTCTGATACTACCTTTTCTAATATTTGTCTAACACGTGCTCAGATACGCTACCTTTGCCGCCTTAGACTTTTCGAGCTTCTTCGACCTTTGTTGCCTTCTATATAGGTTGCGCTATCCAACACCAACACAATCTTCATTCTACCTTTATTTCATGGCCTATAATTGGGACATGCTAATTTGCAACTTACCACGAACTTTATACTTTTGTAAATAAGTATGATGAACTTTTGAACCTTGTAGCCTCCTACAATGGAGTATCGCCTGTTTTGTAAGCATGGCCAGCCTTGAGCTCAGCCCCCCCCCCCCCACCCAAAAAAAAAAAACAATACATAGTGTAAATTTTTTTAAAGAAAAGTTAAAACTAAACTAAATTTAAAAATGTTGGCATCAAGAATTGAACTAAGATACTATAATATGCAAGTTTAACACAATTACAACTGCACTACAACTATTTTATATTAAGAATGCCCATGGTGCATATTAGTTTAATTTTAGATACAACATTATTAATATATTTATATTAAAATTATTATTTTGGGGTCTTTTTGGTCCGTGGACCCTGGGCGCGGGCCAACGCTGACCTGTTTGTAAGTTATGCCACGAAATATTGCTTAATTTTGTAAATCAAAACTAGTTAATACAAAATAACTAATAGTTCATATTATTTACTTACACAAATTTTATATAACAAATTTAGAAATTCATGGTAATAAAAAATTTAGAATTACAAAAAATTGAAAGTTCAAAATAACAATTTGCATAAGTGTGAAAGTTCATAATATTTAAGTTGCTAATTAGGCAATTAAATAACAGTTATTATGTTCACAATCCTATCAAACTTTCTTTCATTTCCATATCATGAATTTGGTGTTTGTCCTACGAATTAACATAGATGCTACAATCACAGTTGCATGATGGAAAATTAACATTTTCATGCCCCTTCCGAGTAAATTTACACTAATCATGCAACCATCCTAAATAATAATTAAAAAAAAAATCAATTTAGAACATAGCCAAAAAAAGAAACAGAAATTTTGACTTACCTCCCACTTGATTTACCCCAATTCAAGGTGCATTCCATAGTTTTGCAAAAATGTATAGTACCCCCATTTTGGACGAAAACCATTAAAAAAAAATTTGGACAAAAATGTCTTTGCTCCTTCCTCTTTGTTCTTTCCTCTTCTCCCCCGCGGCCACCGCCCCTGCTCCCCCCCTCCCCGCCTCCGCCTCCGCTCCCTCCCTCCCCGCCTTCGGCGGTGGCGACGGCGGCAGCAACAGCGGCGGCGGCGGCGGCAGCAACAGCGGCGGCGGCAGCGGCAGCAACGGCGGAGGCGAGGAGGGGGGGAGCGGCGGGAGCAGCGACGACAGAGGCGGGGATTGGGAGAGCGGAGGCAGAGAGGGGAGAGCGGGGCGGTGGCCGCGGGAGGAGAAGATGAAAGAACAAAGAGGAAGGAACAAGGGCATTTTAGTCCAAATTTTTTTTGACGATTTCCGTCCAAAATGGGGTTACTATATATTTTTGCAAAATTGTGGGGTGCACCTTGAATTTGGGTAAATCAGGAGGTAAGTCAAAATTTCTCAAAAAGAAAGGGAAAAAAGAACTCTAGCTTAATTTTGCAAAAATTGCAAACAATAAAAAATTTACACAAAAGACAAAACAGTAAAATACAAATGGCGCGTGCACTCAACAGCGGGGGCTTTATAAACCCCAAATTCCGAAATAACTCTCACAATCAAAGCAAATAAAGAAACAGTTAACAAAAACCTTCAAAATTTAGAGGAAACGAACCAAGAAGAAGAAGCGAAGCTCCGGCCGCCGCGGATTCGAAACCCTAACCCTAATTTCCATCCGCACGCGTTTAGGGTTCCGGCAATGAAGAAGAGGAGCAGGAGGGTGTCTTTCCATGAACCGTCGATCCCTCGGCCTCAAGATGAGTACAGGATCGTCGTGAACAACTACGATCCGTTCCGGCACGTCTGGCTGGAGCGGAGCGAGGACGGGAGCCGCTACGTGCATCCGCTGGTATAGTTTCTTGCTTTCTTGGAATCAATCATGTAAAAAATGGTTCCTTTCTGCTCATATCAGAGTTCTTGATGTCGTGTCTTAGTGCATTCGCACGGACACGCCAACGCTGACACGGAGACGCCATTGATTTTTGTGCGTCTTAGTGTATTTTTCGAATGCTTGTGTCGTGTTTTTACTGTGTCCGGTATCACATTAAGTCAAAGGGCCAAAGAAATGGCATTCCCGTGAGTTCTTGATGACGGTGTGCAGCTATAATTTTATCAAAGAAACGAAGATAAGAAGAAACTGGATTTTGGCTGCAGGAGAAACTCTGTAGAAGTCTTTGCACGGACACGAACATGGCATTGCTGACACGGACGCAACATTGATTTTGGTGCGTCTTGGGAGTATTTTGCAATGATTGTGTAGCGTCCACTACATATCCGAGACGACAAGACACGAGCACAAGATTTATCCGAGACAACACTGACACGTGAAAGGAAATGACATTCCCATGAGTTCTTGATAACAACAGCAAAGGTGAGGGTGGCTTTTGGTTGCAGGAGAAACTGTCTGTCGAAGAGTTTGCAGCCAGAAGTATCAGGGCAATTGAGCCAGTAGGACCACCTCCAGTAGAGAATTTCCCATTTATGCTGGTGGAAGATGTGAGAGAGTTGAAGGAACTAGCTGCCAAGTTAATGGATGTAGATGAATTTGCGGTGAGCACCGCTGCCATGTTCTTTTAATGAATTTTCTTCATTATTTTGCGCAGAAATTTAGAATCTTATATACTCATGTCTATTATGATTTCCTTTAATAGTTCTTTTAGCTTTTCTCCTTATGAGTTATATGAACCTACATTTATGTTTTGTATTTATATGTTGTGTGATTGTTAGTGTGCTAATTACTGGACTATGGAGGGTAAATTCAACTCCGGTAAACGAGTTATTTGACTTGACGGGATTAATTATTTTTAGTATTGTGCCAACTTTGAACTAATACCTCAACTATGTCCAACGATTGTTTTCTTGTGAGTTATTTACTTTGACATTGAATTGATAGGATAGCTTGGAGTTGCTAGCTATAATTTATTTCAGTTGCATCACTACAGTTAGTAGTCCCTCAAGTGCGTTTTCACCAAGTAGTATTCCAATGCCATCGAGTGCCACACTACCTTAGCTGTATCCGCTGCCTTTTCTCGTAATTGACGTAGAGCAGAGGTCAGTTGTATTCTACGATAGTCAAATGGTTTAGTTATATTTGTTTCCCATCCTAAGCCATGCTAGTACTTATGGTCTCAAAATGTCAAAAAACTCACCAGCCATGGATCCATATCTTTAGTATGTGGCACATTCTCACACTGTATAATTTTCTAAGGCACTTGTTACCACTCGCACTCGAGATTTGGATGCAAATGTGAGGCCATTTTCTTTCTTTGACAACTATAAAGGTAGCATTTTTTAACTTCTCCAGGAGGACTATCATGAACTCATTTGAAATTCTAGTACAGATAATTGCCTGAATTATTTCTCTCAGTGACTCGTTATGTTGAGAACAAATGTTGTGAGCCTGTGCTGCTCAATCTTTGATCGGTCCTGGAAAAATAATTTACTAATATTGGAGACTAAACCTTGTAAACCAACTTGTTCTCCACACCCCTCCCCTCCCCCATCCCCCCCCCCCCCCCCCCCCCCCCCCCCACCACCACCACCACCAACACACACACACACACACCCCACACACCAACCCCAATGCACACACACACACACCTATGGTGCTTGCAGGAAACACGACCACTTGTTGCTCTAATACCACTGTACCCAAAATCTCGAGCTAACAAGTTGTGCGTTGACAATGTATACGAAGCTTAACAATATTCTTGGTAAAAGGTCAGAAGCAGATCAATTTAACTTTAAAGTCCATTAAAACCTTCAGGTACCTTCAGACAAAGGCCATAATATAATGTGCGCACATTTAGCATAAGTAGCTAAGAAGTAGGAATTATGCAGAGCTGGTTTGCACTTTGTATGTCTTGTTGGAATTTCCAGATAGTGGCTGGTTATATCTCCCCTGTGAGGAACAATTTAGACTGTAAAAGGGTAAAATTATCGTAACCTTTTGTTGGATAGAGGGAACCCTAAGGTCAATACATGTGCAGCTGGCCATTTCTGGGATTATTTTAATAAAGAAACCAGTAAAAGGCCCACAAGCCGATTCGTGCAACCATCTAAAAAAACTTTTAGGAAATCTTGAAGGCAACTCCCCATTTTATAAAGGATAATTCCTTTTGCAAAAGGCTTAAACATTAATTGTTCTTAGCTAATTGAGGTACAGACAATTAGTAGGAAATAATCGATTAGAGCTATAGCTATGAGTGCTAGAGATGGTCCGCCAGAGGAATGAAAGTGATTGACACGAGCTCCTCTAAATGTTCTAGTAGGCAGAGCTACTCTGGGATGAAATCTCAAAGGTTCTTGGAGAGCATGCTGATAATTTAGGTCATGTAGATACTCATACAACATCTCTTATTCGTAGATCTGCGTAGCAATCGATTCGACATGAAGGTTTTGAAAACACACTGCACCCAGGTAAATAAGGAACAAGATGAATATAAAAGTTAAATGAGCATCCCACACCCGAAAGGTACCCTAACGTTGCTGTCAAAAAAAAAAAAAAGATTTGTTGGCACAAGCCGACTTTCTTTCATTGTCACCACTGCGTTTCTTTTTTCCATCCATCACTGTTGCAAAATCGATTGATAAGTTATGGAGATCAAGAGCCCAAAACGGATTATATATAATAAAGAAGGGAATCGGGTTGGAAAGTAAGGATAGCATGATTGGCTGGTTGGTTAGGACTATTTCCTGCGTGATAGGCTTGATGCTTACGACGTGATAGATAACCACCCACCCACCATATTCAAGTGAAGGGATATCCTCGTCCGCCTTCTTGACGTCACCTTCTTAAGGAGGCATTGTAATTGAACCTCTGGCTACCTTGCCCTGTACCACTGCCAGCCTTCCAACTCTAACATTTGATGTGTGAACATTCCATGCTCTGCCAAAAAAAGAATGTATTGACTCTTTCCCAATTGGTTGGATCTTAGGTGTGATGATTTACTTCAAGTCCGGGATAGCCTTGGCGCACAAGTCCGGGATAGCCCAGCTGTGCGAGGGAAAAGAAAAGAATATAAGAAATATCCGACTCTTTTATGCATACTCTACGTCGTTTTGGTTTTTCCAACAAAAGTTTGATGGGTCCAATGTTTGTGATAGCTTGATCAGGGGTTACTACGGGAATCACTTTTGCTTTCTTTTCCTCTTGTTTCAATTCTCCGGGTCGTTGAATTCATCAAAAGCGCAAAGATGGAATTGTGTGCCCTTGTGAATTTTTCTTGAGCTATCAAAAAAAATCTCTTAAGACTAGATAGTCAACATTAGAATTGCGTACTTGGAAAATGTTTCTTTTGATAGGCCTTTGGAGGGTGGTAAAAATGACATGCTCCTGGACTGGATGAAGTGGACAAAAGATGCTAGGGACAAGCGATTGCCTTTTGTGAGTATGCATAACTGAAACCAAAGGTGTAACTCTGGGCAATAAAATGACGATGAGGTAAGCTATCTTCCAAGGAGGCTTGAGGCTACTTGAGATAATATCTTTGAGGATGAGGGAGTCAGTCTCCACCATTTGTATTTTTCTGAATGTTTCATGAAGTAGACTGCAACAGCCTATATATCACTTTTTTGGCCCCAATAGTGTTTTTACCTTGTGATTTTGTAAGGAAGCTAACATGCGATTATATGTAAAGTGCACTATTTTAGTCAGGTCCAAGTTTTGATGTTCCCCCTGTATTTGCCTCATATACTAAAGGTCTATTAGCCCCACAAATCTCCATATGATCTTCTCGTGAATCCTGTTTGTTGTTAGCTAAGCCTTTAAGCCGAACTGCATTTCCCATGTCATCATATTGGAACCAAAACTATGCCTTGCTATGGTAATCTCAAACTTGCATCATATTCATGATTTCATACTTCTGATTGAACTCCATAATTATTTTTCTTCTAATGTCTTCCTCTGCATAGAAGTCCATAGGCTTAAAGTTTCACTGAAATACTTTGAGAGGACATCATGCTTTCATAATCTCTAACTGCAGGTTGGTAATGACATGAGAATTAGCTCAATCTAATATCTCGACGGATACTCAGTAACTGCTGCCTGTTGTTTTCTAATCTGTCACAGAAAAGATGGCCTATACTCGAACTATTTTGAGTTTTGGTCCCCAAAACATCATATAAAACCAACAATAAGTTGAATATTTTAGTATTTTCTACACTTGTTTTCCTCGTAAAATGAAACAACGAAAAATTGGAACACTGAAACATCTCTTCATACATGTGTGGCACAGTTCTGATGCTTTTCTGTACTTAGTTGCTCATAAATGAATTACATGCATGTTTGGTATTCTCTTGGATACTTTTGAAATGTACTTGATGTTGTTTTCTACATTGTAGTACGAGAATAAGAATGATAGGAAACTTCTGTAGAAAGTGGTTAAATAGAGAGAAAAAGTAGGAAAACGTTCGCCAACCCTTTTCTCCCGATAACTTCGAAAAAACTAGCTCTCATACATTTTCGTTTTCTTTTCAAAATTTCTTAAACCACACAAGGGTGAATTATTTCGGCTACCTTGCGTAATTAACTTAATATTTTGGTATTCGTTTCTGGATATAAAGATACATATTACATAGGCTATGCTTGGTAAGACCTAAATGAGATACTGAGAATAATATACTTCTAGATAACCTCTTTTTTTTGCTCAATTTCTTTGAGTTTTTCAAACCAAGATGTTTGGGTCATAGCATAGCCTATGTATCTTGGTTCGTATTGCTTCTTGAACTGACTTGTCCTTTCTTTTCCTCAAAAATGGTTCAACGAAAATTGTAGAAGGATGGTCAGATGTTGTGCCTACTCTTGATATATATAATCTTCTCAAGGGATAAGGAGAACCTTTATATTTCAGGTTGATTTGGAACACAACAAGTATCGATCCTTTCAAGGGCTGACTTGTTTGATGCAAATTTCTACAAGAACAGAGGACTTTGTAATTGACACTCTGAAGTTGCGTATTCATGTCGGTCCATTCCTGAGAGAAATCTTTAGAGACCCCTTAAAGAGGAAGGTACCATACGTGAATTTTACTGCATTCTCAATTAAAGAATACCTGCTCTATAACATAATCAAGTAGTCACATTTTTCCCTTTCTAGGTCATGCATGGTGCTGCTTGCGATATATTGTGGCTTCAGAGGGACTTTGGCATATATGTTTGCAACCTTTTCGACACTGGACTGGTACTAAGTTTCTGATACCATGGCCAGCAAATTTTTGCCTTGCATTTAGATAGAATGGTGCAATATAGGACATGAAGATTTTCCTTGACCAAGAATTAGTGTTCTTACATTAGTACCTTTTGAAGCTTTCAACCATTGTATTATCTATGCTTACACTAACAATAAGCTTTGTGTTTCTTATATTACATGTTCTCTCTTTTTTCTTCTTATATTGGGTCTTTGCTATTTGTTTAAGTGGTGACTTTGACTGCTGCAGTTATTGATCCTTTAGCTGATCTATTTATCAAGAAGTTTTGCTAAGCTCTTTATTGTTTAATCATCTTTAACTTGTGAAATTATCCGTAGATAACTGTAGGAGTTTGTTAGGCATTCCTATTGTTGCCCCTTCTCCAGAGGATGAGAAAACTACCACACAAGCGTATTCTTAATCATTATTATTTGAACAATTGTTTCCCTAGATTTTATGATAACCTCTACCTCGAAAGAATAGAGGATAACTCAAAACAATTTTCTGTTCCTTGCTAGCATATGCAATTTTGTGATCCTTGTTACCTCTTATAGCAGTCTTGTAAAATATTTTTTTCAACTTCAGAGGTATCTTGCGATCATAAAGTAATCAAAAAACACTCCTCCATTTCAATCATCATGTTTTAATTCTATGCAAGATGAGAGAAAATTGACTAAGGTGGTTTGGATATGTGCAACGCAGACCAATAGATGCTCCTGTAAAGAGAAGCAATAATATAGTAGTGAATGGAGCCGCAACGACTAGGGGTCTGAAGTGTTAAAGAATGATATGGATGTTGTTAGCATTACAGAGAACGTCCCTTAACAGAGCTGAATGGAAGAATAGGATTCAAACAGCCAAACCCAGAAATATGGCATAAAGGCTTTTTGTTGTTGTTGTATTATAACATTAACCCGCAATCTCCTAATGAGCCACCAATGTGTTGTTCATTGGAGAAACCCAAGTGAACCAGTTGAGCCATCTTTAGAACTCAAGAAACCATTGAAGACTGATTGCCATGCATTACTTCTGCACTGTGTGTGAGCTCCGCCACTCTAATCCTGTGACCATGTTAGACATCATTGCCTACATATCCTTTGATTTCCTGCTTCTTCTCCTAGGTACATTTTCTCTGTATTTGAGCTCCAGAGACCAATCCATTGATCCCACATCACTTTGTTTGCAAACCTAGTCATTGAAAAACCAGATGACCATCTACGGGAACTCAAGAAACCAGTAAAGTCTGAGTGTTTATCATGCAATACATCTACACTGTGTATGATCTAGACCATCCCCATCCCATGGCCATGATAAGCATCATTGACCACATATCCTTTGATTCCTCAGTTCATCTCCAAGATACAGTTTCTGTTTCTCTATATTTGAACTCCATAGCCAAATCAAAAATTGATCCTTCGAGCACCAACTTGTCAAACCTAGTCATTTTAGATACGCATGCTTCTTGTTTTTTACGTCTCATTACTTGTAGTCGACCCCACCACAGATGCTTAACACCTATAAAGTAGTATATAGATCACATTAATCAAATAAATTAAATGTGAGATTCCGTACTCAGTTAGCATTCCCTTTTAAGAGTTACAGTTTCTGCAGGTTTCATTGTTTCAACAGTTTCAGCAGTTAAGATGCTTTAGGCTTAAGCTTGGTTTCAACTATATAATTATAAAAATTGCTAAATATGAAATATAGTTCAAGTTTGTGAAAGGAACCATACTATTTCCTCGTTCTATTTGTCTTCCTTCCGTTCATTTCAATCTCCTCCCTCTATATGCACATATATCTCCTATGTTCAATGTGTAAATTTGCAATTTCATTTTAGCAAGGAAAATGTATTTTTTTACATTTTTTACCTGTGCATAATCTAAACCATTGAGTTTGAATAAAGGTGTGTCTAGTAGAGCATGAAACTAATCATGAAATGTTGAAACCTCATTCTTCATGAAGCTCAATCAGGGTTCATGCAATCTCAGCTGTTGGATTTTAGGCGTCATGAATCCTCATGAAATTTTGGTTTGATAACGTTTCAAAGTGCTGAACCTTGACACTTAAAGATTCTTAGAACCATGCGTTCAGGATTTTGAACTGAAACCCATTTTAATACTGACCAAGAGCCCATATATTTCATTATGTTATTAAGAAAGCCGCACTTCTCTCATGTGGTTTGAGCTAGTTTCAAATCCTGACAAGCTTTTCGATTGAAACTCGAAATATTTATTTATTTATTGTTGATGCCAATGCATTATGGGTTTCATTCTGTTTTGAGCTTCCAAACAGCTTCTGCATGCCAACTTTCATGGTTCCATTTGGTTTCATGCAACCTCATGAGACTTTGTTTCATTGAATTGCATTAGTTTTCATGTCACCGAATAGATCCTTATAGTACAACTTTCACGGTTCCATTGGGTTTCAGGCAACCTCGTTGGTTCTATTGGGCCAAACATCTTCAAGAAAAAAAGTTGTATTATAAGGATCTATTCGGCGATGTGAAAACCAATGCAATTCATTGATTACTTTAAGGTTGGTTTTTTTACAAGAAGTACATTAGATTTCAATTCATCATAGGTAATGGTATTTGAAACTTACAAACATGATTTGGAAGTACGATGATAAATAATTCAAGCATTTTGTTTTCTCTCTTCCTATGCCTTCCTCCTTTGGTTAAGGTTGGGCTTTTGTGTATGCTTAAAGATTTTCTTATAAATGTTCGAGCAACTGGCCCAAACTAGTATCATCTTGAAATTCTGGATCGTCCGTACCAAACCCAAAAGATTACTGACCTTTATATCTTGGTTAAACTGATACTTAAAACCACAGTTGAAAGACCTAAACTCCTTTAGGATGTCTGGAAGCTCATTAGAGTGACCATTGTTATGAGTGAACTTTTATGCATGAACGCACAGCGGCAGAGGCATAATGTGAATGGGGTGACTGCATCATGGTTTGTTTGCTTTTGAGATCATGCATATTTGATTATCACAATTTCTTTGCAAAGTTAATTTTATGAAGGTCATGGTCATGTCAAGGCACAAATCCTTCTACCTATGAGTCCCTTGCTGATTAGATGGCACAAATGTGTGTTAGGATCCAAGGACATGCATATCAACATTATTTATTGATTGAATTTGGGGAAATAACTTCTAATTTAAGGATCACTCTCTGCTCTGCACTGTACATGCATAAAATTTTCTCTCCCTCATACCCATGCGTAGGCATACGCCCACCACAGTCTTACTGTCTACATTTTAGTATAAACCCAGTAGGGTGTTTCTCTTCTTGAACTAATACAACTAAATAGCCACTATTACAGACAGTATCCTATTGTATTGCACATATAAGTCTGTGCGGAATGGTCTAACCAATCAGAAACATGTGATACGTAGTTCCTTGATGTACATATATTTTCCACTAACTTGATCCAGATTATTTTGACTACTATTAGTGATTTTTATACGAGAAAAGGTGCATCCTGTGTTATGTTATAGGATTGGTTATTTGCAAGGTTCCTTTATCTGTTCATCTTGGCTGATAATCACTTCTTTGGTGGTTTATAGGCATCACGGGTGATGCAACTGGAGAAGCACAGTCTGGAATATCTTCTGCTTCAGTTCTGTGGAGTTATTGTAAACAAAGAGTAATATGCTTGCCTCACTCGTAGACTTCTTTCTGGTTCCATTTTACAGTGCGTCTTATGGAACTACAGTTTATAGTAACTTGTTTTTCATTTCACACACTGCCAGTTTGTCTCAAGGTTGAATGGCTTGAAAAAATTTCAGATATCAGAATTCAGACTGGAGAGTGCGCCCAATTCCTGAAGAAAAGCTAAAGTAATATTGTCCAGACATTCTACACTATGGAACTGCATGCTTCCAAATTTAGAATTCATACTCGAACGATATGTCATTTGTGTTTTAACTTTTGAGGGATGTTCCCTCTATCTTTCTTGTACACAGGTACGCCAGAGAGGACACACATTACCTGTTACATTTATACGATTTAATGGTGATTAGATTGCTATCAGCGTCCCCTGATGGAAGTGGTGAAACGCTTCTTATAGAGGTTTGTTCCTTAAAATTGTCTTCCTATTCTGAGGTGTGTAAGATGAAATTATAAATGCATTACCACTTTTGCTGTTAAAAAGAACCTCTCTATTTGCGCCATCTTTCAGCTCATGAAGCCATTATATCTACATATATTATAGTCATCATTATCTGTTTACTGTGAAGTAACTAGCAAACTCTCAAAGTTTAACAGGTCCTAGTTAATTATGTGCAATCTTTATCTTTATTGAACCATTATATGTGCAGTGCATACTTTTTCCATCTCATACTTTCTGCCTGTGAGAATTTGCTCTTTTTTCCCATTACTCACAGGTCTACAAGCGAAGCTACAAAATTTGTATACAGCTTTATGAGACAGAATTATTGACAGATTCCTCATATGGTCGTATATACGGGTATGCACTTGACCATCTTTATCAGTATCTAATAGTGTTCTACTATGTGCTATTAATGGATTGCTCACAATATTAGAATGCTTTTACTTCTAATGTTCTCTGATAAATGCTTATGTGACAGGTTACGAGAAGCTAATTTCAACTCCCAGCAACTTGCTATTGTCTCTGTAAGTGATTCTTCTGTTGATGTTCTTTTCTAGGAATTGAACAGTATTGGTGGTTGTTTGGATATGTAACTAAGTTGATATTTCTCTCCTATAGAACATCCACATATCATCATTTTTTGGTATTTGCTGCATCTATATTGGTTACAATCATAGGGCCTTGCAGGGTGTGTGAGAGCCTTCCTTGGGAATGCAAGGCCCCAACTCTGATCCATCAAGTATAATATGATTTTCTTTTCTGAAAGCAAAACTTTCTGAAACATTTCCCAGTTTATTTTAGTATCTTTTTTCATGAGTGTTGTTGAAGAGTTGATTAGTTATATTTATTTTCTGCATTTTTCATTTAGTGTCATATTTTATCCCTACTTTTTAATTGCATTACTTTTTCATTGAGCCGGCCCAAAAATTTGGGATAAATGCTTTGGTTTTGAAATACTTTTCATTGAGCAGTGTTAGAGGAACTTACTAATTCATTTCAAGTTATAAATTTTGCAGTCTCTTTGTACGAGTCTTTTTGTGTTTGTCTACTGATGCTCTCATGTATCTGCGCCAGGGTCTATATACATGGAGAGATACTGTTGCTCGTGCGATGGATGAAAGTACCGGCTATATATTACCAAACAAACTTCTACTTGAGATTGGTATGCATGTGTCTCTCTCTCTCTCTCTCCACCCATCCACACATACACATACACACTAGCTGTAGATTGTTTCAGTTTTCTTTAGGAATAACTTAATATGACGTGATTTGTTCTTATTTGGATCTTAAGCGCGACAGATGCCTTCTTCATTTGATAAGTTACTCCCTTTGGTGAAATCGAAGTGCCCTTTTGTCGAATGCAACCTCAATACTGTTATCAGCATCATCAATGATTCAATTAGAAATGCATCTGCCTTTGAGAGTGTAATTGAACTGTGGAATAAGGAGAAAGCGGAAGTAAGTTAAACAGACCAATCCATGGATTTCATAGTTTTATATATACTCTATGAGAATATATATATATATATATATATATATATATATATATATATATATATATATATATATATATATATATATATATATACACACAAAGGCAGTTATACACACAAAAAAAATATATATATATACACACACACTCTATGAGAAGTTATTTATTATCCATTTAATCTTCCAGGCATATGATCAACATATTGAAGCAGTTGGCTGCAGCTTTGGGTCTCTGTCGGTTAGACCTACAGTGTCTCTGTCTTCACCGAAAGATGTCCATACTGCTGATAATGCCAGGAGTGTCCATGGCACTAAAAATACTGCAGCTTCCAGTAGTGCTGAGGATAATCTTGTAAATTATGCAAACAGGGAACCGTTTGGTAGTCAAATCCAAAGAGAGAGGTTACAACTACTTCCTCTGCCCAAAATTGGGCGGTTTTTCATGCCCTTTAACACTGCTGAAACAATTAAAGACAAAAGGATGGATGACGAGTCAACTGAGATATGCATCCTCCACATGTAAATTTACCGGTATTTCTACTTGCTGTTATGAACTAAAAGTCATCACTTTTTACAGATTTATGTTGTCTCAAATCAGAACTGTTAGGAAATAAAAAATATTCTATGTTTCTCCAATAACATGAGGGACTCTTATCTCAGAAAATTTACTACTGATGATGGTTCTACTTACTATCCTTTTTCATGTAATTATGAGCAAAAACAAAACATTTTGCATATTGTTATGGATTTAATCTAATAATAGCTTGGCACTGGTACAAAGTCATACTATACTGATGAGCAAGGCTTAACTGTGCCTATATGAGATAACTGTTATCTTATGATTTTCAATTTTTCCATGATTTTGCTATTATTAGTAGTTTTGTTCTCTTTGTTGTTATATAATTAAACTGTTATGTTTTTAATTGTGCTTGCAGTTTACTTTATCTTTTAACCTTATGGCCATACCTTATGTTTTTTTTTCTGAATTTATCTGCATGCATGCTCTCTGGATAGTTGATAGTTAATGGTATCCGGGTTCCATAATATTTACCGACTGCTTGGCGATCAATGTCTCTACAATTCTTGAAGGATGAGAATGCCCTCCAACATACGCAAATTATGGTTATTTGACACCAATAAAAAGTGGCCATACTTTTTGCCTTTAGGTTGGTAAAATTCATCACTAGAAAATCTAATGGACATGTCGTTAGTAGAGGAATTTGTTGCCTCGACAAAAAGTTGGGTCCTGTTACATAGTGACGCGCCAGGGCCTACATGAACATGAGGATATGTAATTAAAAATCCATCGGAAGACATGAGGGTATACAAAAATCCTAAACCACGGCCCTTCAGTTTCCATTTAATCTGCGTGTAAGTTTCAGATACCCTGTTTCACATGTTTGTGTCTAGGCTCTTCCTTTTCTCCCGAGGATGTCAGCCATAGAAACAATCATAACTCTTTCTATCTATACTCCTTTTTTTTTTTTACTTTTGCACATATATGAAGATTATTTCTAGCCGAAGGAAGGGGTGTTGGGAGTGGGGGTTGACAAGCTTCTTTGGGAAAGGAAACTGCTACTTCTTAACCTTGGATGGACCCCTGTGGAAGCTTTTCTCCTGATTTTTTCAAAATTGAAGAAAATGCAAGTTCTTAACTTTGATGTGCTGCATTTGGTTGCTTTCATTTGTTCACAGTTTCTTAATCTTATTACTTTCCTCATTCACTTGCATGTTGATCATACCTAAATTTATTTGTCGTCATTTTTGCATAAATGATGGGAGGCCATACAATGCATTATTTCCGTTTATTCAACTTGTTTAGTTTTATTCATTCGTCATCTTCCCCAACCCCTGTTCTATATAAACTATAGTGCTATGGATTTTCTTAACCTAAGCATTTCATATGACTTTATTTTCAGGACTGGGCCAATGCCTGGACCGAAACAGGTGGAGGGTCAGTAGCTTTCGCATTTCATTCCTTTATTCCTTTGGTGGAGAGGAGAGAGATCAGAACCTCATCTTTGGGAGAGCCTTATGCATTTACGTAAAGAATGCTGCGACCGTGCAAGATGCCACCAGAGGCCGGTTGGTTGAAATAAGTTGTACCATCAAGAGATGAATTGGCGACTGAAAGTGGCAGCCTAGATGGCGTGTAGGTTTTCTCCTTTAGGTTCTTGTACAGAAAATGAGAATGGAAGAAAAACAAAAACGAAAGGAAAGCAAAAAAGAAAGAACATAGAAATGAGAAATGAACTTATACATCACCTGCCTGTCTCGTCTTGTAGCCAACTGTATCGTTAGTTTTCTGTATCATTCGTTTGGTTCATTCGGTGCCAATATGATGCACAGAGGGTGATAGCGATCAAGTAATCATGATCAATGTCCTTACAGTTGGTGGTTTGGCTTTCAGTATTTGTGAGGTTTGTGTCATGGTTGGCATTGTGGTGCTGCTTGGTAGCAACCATTGTACAGATTTGGGTCTTTGGTTTAGTGAGGATTTCAATCAAAGAATTTGGGTTTACAGAGCAGCTTTCCTTTGCTTGCTTGCTGGAAGGGAACTTTGAGGAGTCTTTTGGAAGAAGCAATTGCCTATTGGCGACTCTGACTTGAATGTGGAAGGGAGTGTTCTTGAAGTGGGCTGTTAGTAGTAGTGGTGTGAGTTTCTTAGTTTGGTGTATGTTCTGATACACGGGGTTGCAAGTTTCTTAGTTTGAAAGTTTTATTTGCAAAACGGGTGGGAACGGGCTTTGTTTGTAATTAAGAGAAAAGTTAGGGGGGCATCTGCCTATCTCACTCACATTTTGCTAACAGAAATTTTTGTATGGGGTAAAGAATTTTACCTAAATTGTAAAAAAAAAAAAAAAGTCATAAGTTTAGGGAAATTGCAATTAGGGTAGCGAAGCGACAATGCAGATGGCGTGCTGGTGGTGGGCATCGAGGGTGCGGGGGGCGTGCCAGCGCGTATGGCGCGCGGCTCTGGATGCGCCAAGTACGATGGCGCGCGGCGCCATAGCTGATGGCGCGTGGGTTAGCGGAGATAGGGAGTTTGACAGAGGAGGGAGGTTGACAGAGGCCTTGTTAGCAATCACCCGAATAAAACTCGTATTATACGCAAATTTTTTCGTATCTTTCATAAACGTATAATACTTGCGTACTTTTGATATATCTAAATCAGTACATAAATTTTAAGTATGTGAAGTTTTAAACGTGTTTTGTATAAATTATTAAAAAAAATTGGCACAAAAAATGTGTTGGGAATCTGTTTAATTAACCAAATTTGACAACATATTTAAGAATGTGAAATTTCTATCCTCAATATTTTCATTTTTAGAATATTTGACCGAATTTTTGAACGTATTTTATTTGCACTTAGTCGATTTATACTCGTACTTTTGCCGTCCCGAACTTTTCCCGTTTGCCGAATTGCTAACAAGGGACAGAGGTGGGAGGGAGCGCCAGTTCTGATGGCGCACTGAGCGTGCCCCCTTCCAACGGCTACATTTAACGTCTATATCCCAACAGCTACATTTCAACGTCTCTTTTTTTCTATTTATTGCTAAGTTTTACCTCTCTCTCTCTCTCTCTCTCTCTCCACACAAACACGTTACTTTCTCCATCTCTCACAGAAGCAATTCTCTGAAGCTTGGAAGCTCCATCTCCTCACAGAAGCTAGTCTCTCCATCTTACAAGCTCTCGCTCCTTGCAACGCGACTCTCTAGTAGCTAAACATTCTCAAACTATTTTTTCTTTTTCATGGATCATAGTATTAAAATAGTATGTGTCACGCCCTGATTCCGTCGAATCGATAGTCGTCCCCCGGGCGCGATACCGTGCGAACCTAATTTGCGAACGCACAAGGCATAGTCATAAGGTAATCCGAGACACGAGATCTAAGAGAGTACGCAGACGAATTGAATCATATATTCAGTAAAGGAAACTTGATCTTTAATGATAATGAACATCTTTTACAGACTCCAGTACAAGACTTATGCCGCGCGGGCTACAACATGACTCGATTACAAAAGAGTGCCGATGAGATAGCCGTCGTCTCGTCTTCACGTCGAATAGCCCGTTTCTGCACAGTCCACCAATCGTGCGCGTTCATTCAAAGTAGAAGTTGAGCACACGCGACTTTCTTCGAGTCTTCGACACCCAGAAGCTCGAACTTGTCTTCCAGCTCCTCCAACCAGTCGATCACCACGGAGGGATCTTCTGTGCCGTTGAAGGAAGTGCGACAGCTTTTTGTGAATTTTGACACGTCGAAGTTGGGATTTCTCGGTGTCGCAGGTGAGAGCACGGGCGTCTCCGGTTCAGCTTCGTTGGATCGAACCGCAGGCTCGGTCACGACAGGCGTCATCGTTGAATTGTTGTTGTTGCCTACGACCGTTTGTACGATTTGCTGGAGGGTATTCAGCTGCTGCTGCTGCTGCTGCTTGAATTGAGCCTCGAACCGATTCTCGAATTGGGTCTGACGAGCCTCCGCCTGCTGACGATGGAGCTCGTTTTGACGTTGCTACAGTTCGAGCATCTGCAGCATCCGTTGCATCGGGTCGCCGGAAGGTCCGGCCACGGTAGGCGTCATTCCCGTTGGGTTGACAGAATGCTCGGGTCTAGAAGCACTCGAGCCGCTGGAAGCGCTCGTCTCGTCCTCCGCCCGAGCTCCCACAACTACAGGGAAAAAGAGAAGGCAACTCTCGTTACTTTCAGAAATGTCCTGGGTTCAGCGTATGGAACAACTCATTTCATCAACACGAGGTCAACGGTTTGAGACTAGAAATTCGACACTGGAGGCCAAGGACGTAAAGCCGTGCTCTGATACCATTATGTCACACCCCGATTCTGTCGAACTGATAGTGAACTCAATCTCTCGATCGGGCGGCATGCCGGACAGCTCGTCCGAGAATACATCTGCAATTTCTGCCACAAAGAAGGACACATGGCCAATGAGTGCCGATTGAAGAACGGAGCTTGCTTCGGGTGCGGCCGAATGGACCACATCGTACGCAACTGTCCGGAGAAGCCAAATCAGCGCCCCCAACAACAACATCACCAGAACCGAGGCCAAGTACCTCGGGCTCCACCGACCGCACAACCGAGTGGCCAAGACCGTCGTTCCAATGCTCAGGGCCGCGTCTATGCCATAATTCGAGACGAAGCGTTCGCATCTGACACAGTCGTGACAGGTATACTGCAATTCAATAATAAGCCTGCTCGTATATTGTTTGATTCAGGTGCTAAGCATAGTTTTATATCGACGGACTTCACCGTCGAGCACAAATTTTCTTTGACACCACTGGGTCTCAATCTCACTGTTAACATACCGTCGGGCATGCCACTACTTGCAAATTTAGTCTGCGAAGACGGAATCATCTGTATAGGTGGTCAAAAGATCAGTCTCGATGCGATAGTTCTAGATATTAAGGACTACGATATCATTCTGGGGATGGATTGGCTCGGTCCGTGCAACGTAACCATAGACTGTGCTGAAAAGAAGGTCACGTTTCGCATACCTGGAGTGCCTGAATTTTGCTACTCGTGTGGTGAGGTGTCGCCGACCTGCATGGTGATCTCCGCAATATCTGTTCGACGGATGCTGCATTCCAGGTGCGAAGGCTATCTAGCTTCCGTTCGAGACATGCGACAGGATGGTGCAAACGCGGGTCAGACCGACGTTGTGGCAGAATTCCCAGATGTATTCCCGGACGAGCTGTCCGGCATGCCGCCCGATCGAGAGATTTAGTTCACTATCGATTCGACGGAATCGGGACGTGACATATGCTTACATGGAGGTAAAGTAAATGGGTTATCTTACGAAAGAGGTGACACCCATTTTTTTACAACTTATTGCCATATTACTTTAGAAAATTTACGCAATTTAATTTTTGCACGTTTTTCTATTAGTTACCAATTTATTTTAAAGTCTATTTTTGGTTCCGCATGTTATTGATAGATGGTGAAGAAGCATGGAATTTTATTCTTGAGATTAATTCGCAATCATCGTATATTAGTTTATATGTTACTAAAGTATCATCATTTGCTAATAGAACTAATGATGAATTTGTTTCTAATTACCAACATGTTAACACGGGTGCTAGTTCTTCTTCTCAAACAATTGCTCCCTTGCTAGATGAACATGATGATGATAATGATGAGGACAACAAAAATAGTGACGATTTAATTGAAAATACCGGTTATGAGATAGATGATGATGATATTGATAATTCTAACACTCCTGAATTATTTGTAGGACAAACATTTGACAGTCGTTCAAAATTTAGAAGTTTTGTAAGTAGTTTAGCAATTCAACATAATTTTAGTTGTTCAGCTAGTGCTATGAATAATTCTCATAGAATTATATATACTTGTGATCAACAGAATTGTCATTAGAGAGTATATGTCAAATCTATAGGAAAAGGACAAATAGTTAAAGTTAGTACATTAGAAAGTCGTCATTCTTGTTTAAGTGGACTTACGGCAGGACGTTATCGACTAGCTACCGCTGCATGGATTAAGACAAGAATAGTTGATTTAATTAGAGATAATCAGTCATATAGTGCGTCACAAATTGTGAAGGATATATTTAGGGAACATCGTATACATATTACATACTCTAGAACATGGAGAGTCCGGGAGATGGCATTATGTGAAATAAATAGTAGTTATATTGAGGCATATGTTGGCCTTGAGTAATATGATTTTAGAATTATGGAGTCGAATCCAAGTAGTAGATATTTCCTTAAGACTTCCGAAAGCAACCAATTTGAGAGAATGTTTATTTGCTTCAAGGCGTGCATTGATGGATTTTTAAGGGGTTGTTTATCTATTATTAGCACTGATGCCCTTTTCTTTCATCCAAATATCAAGGTATTTTATTTATTGTTTGTGTTCATGATCCTAATTATCAATTGTATCCTATTGCTTATGTTGTTGCTGAAGGTGAAAATACTGATTTTTGGTCTTGGTTTTTAAATGTTGTTAGAATATCATTAGAAAGTTATTTTAATAATTGGAGTAGAATTTTATTTATATCTGATAAGCAAAAATGATTAATACACGCTATGCGAGATTTTTTCCAGAATCTCCTCATTTTTTTTGCATTCAACATTTTAAGCAGAATATGAAGTCTATTGTGAAGGAAAAAAAATTCATCGGTTGTTAGACTCGCTTGCTAGATCGTATAATCAAACAGATGCACAACACTTGTTTGAAATAATTAAAGCTGAGAACATGACGATGTATAATTGGCTTGTTGGTGTAAATGATAAAAATCGTCATTTTGCACATTGGATTACAGCATATGCTCCTTGTCCTAGATTAGATATTAACACTTCTAATCTTGCTGAATGTTTTAACAATTGGATTAAGAGCTTACGTGATAAACCAATAACTACACTTCTCGATAGTATTAGAGCCAAGATTATAACACTTCATGACAAAAACAGAAACCATGCTAAAAATTTAGACACGAGTTATTATTCAAAGATGTTGAAGACTATGACATCTATTACCAACGAGAGACGTCAACTTCAAATATTATGAATTGATAGTTATTTGTTTGAAATATTAGACCGTGTATCGAATAAAACATATGTTGTACGGTTAGATGAATGATCGTGTTCATGTTTAAGGTGGTATCATACTTACATACCATGTATACATGCATGTTTTGCTTGTCAATATTGCAGTCATTATATTGAAAGTTATTATCCGATAATATTTTCTACTGAAAGATTGAGAAGTGTGTACGAGCCACAGATGGAACCAATTCCAATTCCTTACAACATTCAAGCTGCTTTGGTTAAGGGAGAAATTGGAGTTCCATATGTCAGACGCAAAGCTGAAAGGCCGAAGAAAAACCGTATCAAACCACGTGAATCATCGACAAGAGAACTTTGCTACGGCAATTGTGGTTTGATGGGACACAACATGAGAAAATGTACAAGTCAACTAAGAGAGTAAAATATTATAGTACCAAAATATTGTACAAGTCAACTAAGAGAGTAAACTTTTAAACATTCTATTTTTTATTGTAGTACCAACATTCATGTCAACTTTTAAACATTCCATAATAAAATTTCATTTTATTACAAACAATATTTCATCTGTAGGCAATTCGTTTGTAATGCATTCGTTCTACATGTCTGAGGCCTAGTCGGGCTCTTCTTTGTTCTATGGTCTCCTCCACTCTTCTTTCATCCTCTTCCACTCCTCCTTCGTCTCTATTTTCTTCCTCAACCTCCTGAGTAGGCACCGGGGCTGACGGAGAATCAACTGTGAGTAATATGACATATCATCAAACGAATATACGTCTCTATACGATGATCATATGGCTGAAAATCTGAGAAAGTGCCCATGCCCGCATACTGCTGACTGAGGCCTTCTCCAGGTAGTGTTGGATAGTATACTCTGAAGCGTACTGCTGGCTAGTATACTCTCAGCATACTGCTAGCTAGTATACTCTCTATGGTACTGCTGGCTGGTGCCCTCTCCATGATACTGCTGGCTGGTACCCTCTCCATGATACTGCTGGCTGGTGCCCTCTCCAGCAGTGCCCTCTTTCTCCTCATCCTTTGGATCGTCCACCTTATGACTTCGTAAATGTCTCAGGGGAACAGTGGCACCCGGATAATCGGCTGGAATACATGTATGCAATGGAGGCATATCAGGATTTCGTCCAAGACTTAGTGAATCTATGCGAGATAAAACATCTCACATCCACGCCTGACCATGCGGCCATAAATAGTTCTCTGGTTCTTGGATATATTGTTGGCCCATAATAACTTAAAATTTGAAATGTGCAAATTAAAATTGTGATCATTTATCTCTTAATTTGATTAGTAGTAAAGTCCTACCGCTTTAGATATGCCATCAACAAAAGCTCGCAGAGTAGATTCATCTACAACTTTAGACTTGAACCGTAGCTCCTCAAATGTGTATGCTTTGTTAGTCATACGAGGCACTCCCCACCATTGTCTATAAGCCAAGCCACCTTCATCTGCATTTCGTAAAAGCAATCATAAGACAAATACACTGTGCCTTATTCGGGGAAGCTACCCGTCCAAATATACAAGTAAGTTAGAACTTACATTCATCACTATGCCTTATTCGAGGCAGCTCTGCCACACTATTATCCTGGAATCGCGTATACCTGGCCCTCTAGCACTATCGATTATGTTTCTTGCATTGGCTATATCATAACTAATGCAAGGCGGGTCATCCGGAATTATCTGCCTATAACCGAATTGTCGGAGAACACGATCCGCCGGATGATACATAGTGTAACGATCATATATAATATAAGATTTGTGTAGGCTTAGATCGTACAATATTCTTTTTATTTCTGGAGCATTTTTATCATTCGAGTAGGGTATCCAGATAACCTATTGGATGACAATTTATACGATATATTTGTACAAATCTATTAACTGGATTGACAATTGTAGTGTAAAATTTTTTACTAAATTCAATACTTACCTTATTCCACTGTAACGTATCAAATTCTCCCCTGTAGAGTGAAACATCTTTGTTTAAATTATGATGCGGGTCTACTACATTTGTGGCCCATCGCGTAGCAAGCGAAAAAATTTCAATATCACTAGTAATGCTGGTTATAGGTCGACCAATAAAGAAATGCTCATAGCACTATACCTACGACAGAAATAATACGGTATTAAAAAAATGTATATAATTGAAACCAATTTAGGTATTGATTTTCCATTACCTGAACCAGAGTCATGCACCCACACAAATTTTTTGAACCATTCGATCTATCAAATTTTGCCAAGCTGGCATATAGATATGCTAAGGTAGCAGCTCCCCATGCATGACGAGTATGTTCTTTTAGATTATCCAAGAAAAGAAAGGTAATAGTCGCACATTTATTCTATTTTTCTGCCCGTTGAAAAATAGCATTGCCCAACACAAACAGAGCAAATATGCTCTAGTGTAACAAAGAATCTGTAATATTTAAACTAACATATTAAAATTAACATGCTATTAATTAACTGATAAGTAAATCTTAACAATAAATACGCACCCTTAAATCGCCGACCTCGATTGGACCGTCGATAGTGTGATCTAAATCTATAAAATTACCCCGAAGCCAAGTTACTGTGACAAAACTCTTTCCTCCTATGTCAGATGGTTGCATAATGTCTAGATATCTCCTGATTATTTCAGATGGATTTAACTGTGTATCAAAATATATAGGTTCACATGTAATAGGTAATCCTAGAATATTTGTAATATTTCCAAGTGTGATTGTCATTTCACCAATTGTCAATTGAAAATTGTTGCGTTGAGGCCACCAACGCTCAGCGAGACTAAAAATGAGGTGCACATCGTGGACTAAAATTTAAATTTCATCCAGATATTGAAACCTAAATGAACGCAACAACTCCTTCTGGACAGCATTTAACTCCCATTTGTGATATCCTCTCTGCATCCTCCAATTTTTATGCTCCCGTGTTCGTGCCTCGGGAGGATAATCATATAGCTACAAGCGAATTATATTTGTTATATTTATGTAAAATATATAAATAATAACGATAGTTACCATTTTTATTACATGTCCGTCAAAAACCAACTTAGATATATGATTGTCTCGTACCTATCTAATGACTTGTATAACCGGTCCCCCGGAAATACGTCCGTCATTCGGTTGAGTGTTAAATTTTTTCAAAAATACGATTAGTAATATAAATATTCAAATAAAATCTAAATTCAATTTTGTAAAAAATTTACTTACAGGAAGAAGAGGAAGATGAAGATGAAGAACAAGAAGAAGAGGTTCTGTAAAAAATATGTGAAGAAGAAGAAGAAAGAAGTAAGGGGGCGTTTGGTTCAAGTTTTTGTGGCTTGGGAATGGGTTTTGAATTCCTTACCCATGTTTTGGTATGTTTAGGATTGGAAACGAGGAGGAAATAGAAGGGGCTTAGATGGGAAAGCTATTCCCATTGACTTAGGAAAGCTATTGTCACGACCCGCACCCTAGAGTAAGGGAACGAGATGTGGGTACGTCCAGCCTACGCCGCAGTGTCGGCGGTAGAACGTTGTCCTAGGTCAAACATCTAACAGTATAAAGGTACTTGTACAATATATACACTCCGAATGGAGGTGACATAACAATATACAGTTCTCAATCACATCTAAGGCAGAATGAAGATAGAAAGATAGATAGGTAATACTGAAATGAAAAGATCCACAGAATACAATCAGAGAGTCTAAGTGTCTACTGACATAACAATCCACAAATCCAAAATCATCTCAGAATCTCAATATACAGTAATCCATAAAAATAAAGTGAATACATCCTAATCTAGGGAAGTGTCATCCACTGCTAGTGGGTCCTGCTGCTGGTCTAGGTTCAAGCACTCATCTAGGGTCGTACCGTAATAAGTAGGGCAGAACGCCTCAGCCTCGTCCTCTGTAATATTTTAACAGGTCCAGTCAGGACAGGAGCGAGCACAATACATCTCAACAAGTCATAACAAGAAAGAAAATATAATCATGCTAGAGAGTAAAATACAGGAAACTAAAGAATAGCATAATGTAAAGAGAGAGAGACTGTAAGTAAATATCTACAATATAATAGAGAACTAATCAGTGATTCTAGTGATTTAGAGTACAAGATGAAACATGTGAACAGCTGGAGGGTGATTCATGACTATACTAAAGAGGTGATTCATGACTATACTACTTTGAAATTATTCACATGCTCATTTATACTCCCCCATCCCCAATCAATACACAAGGATCCAGTCAAGTTACGTTAAGATTCATGACTATACTACTGCCCATATAAGGTGATTCGTGAGTGATTCATGAAGATTCGTGAAGGCTCTGTGATTCATGAGAGTACAAGAATCACAAGCTGATACATGAAGATTCATGAAAATAGAAGCATGAGATACATGATGTAAGTGAAACACACGAGACAAGAGTATCTGATGCTCCCGAGAGGGATAACATCTCATGAAGGGATCCATATAGTACCAATCCATGTTACCAACGTGTCAGCATCAAGTAAGATAATCTAAAGCAGGAAATATAATCCTAAACAAGATATGAAATGATCAGAGAATGTTTTGGTGGCCCATGCAGGTCAGAGCATATCGTACCGGTTACGTAACTGTACTGGTACGAGCCTGCGACTTGACAAAACCTTAGAGATCTCAATGCACTCTGCTTTAAAAATTCTCCTAGAAATTCTCTACATCCTTGAAAACTCCAAATTTGCCTTCGATTATACTCTCTTGTTTTCCGTACCATTGATTCTCGTCCCTTTTATTTCGGGATGACGAATAATCGTGCTGACTAGAATTCATCAGAAACTCTTAAATTATAGTATAATATTGCTTGATTATTGATTGATTGGTTGTTTATAGATATGAGATATTATAGATACCATATGTCCTAGGTACTTTGGTAGAATTATTAGCCACTAGTTAGAAGGCTATGAGATTTAGTTCCAAGGAGTAGTGTGACTAAAGGTGGGTAGAAGCCCTCAAGTATTTGAGGTTATAAAATATTTTTAGAAATTAAATTTGAGGAGATTGAGATAATAGTAGACTTTGAATTTTACGGGATAGTCATGAATTAGAATTTCGAGGACGAAATTATTCCTAAGGTGGGTAGATTTGTAGCTCCCCTTCCCGAAAATTCTTGGATTATTTTTTTATTTTATTTATTTGATTAAAATGGTGAATTAGGTTTTATAAATAATTATTTAGTTAATTATTACGGTAGGCGACTTTAGCCATAGTTGAGTTTTGGAGCACCAGACGACTAGGAATCATGGCACGAATAGTGCAGTAGCGTGCCTTGACTAGTGTATTAGCCATGCCAAGGAAGGCCGAGCCATAGTGATGTCCTAACTAGGAAAACCAGGCCAAGTTATGAAAAGATTCATTTTAAGTTATTCAAATAGTTATTATTTAATATATTGATTTTTAGATGACCCGGTTGTACACAGTCAGCCCGAACCGGACCCAAACCAAATCCAAGCCAATGTAGGTATGTAGTGGACCAAAGGCGACCATGTAGGTATATTTTATGTGTACAAATATTTCTTTAATTATTTTAGAATTTGATATTGCATTTCTAATTATTAAATATTGTACAATATTGGTATTGGTATTATTAAATAAGTGCTTAACAATACTTGTATGATTTTCCCGGGGCCAAATGAGGAGTGCGTAGGTTATGTTCACCCAACACTACCATTGGTTCTTTTTGGTATTTTCAGCTTATTATTATTATTATTATTATTATGGTTATTATTACTAATGTTGTTAGTATTGTTATTATTATTATCATTATTATATTAGTGAGGTTATTATTAAATATTATTATTATTATTTTGTTATATGTTTGGGAATATATATATGTATATGAAGTAATTTATATATATGTATATATAATTATATATGTATATGTATGTGTGTGTATATATTTAAAATATATATAGGTATTTGCGTGCATGTGTATACATATATATATAAATATGTATATAGAAATGTGTGTAAATATATATGTAAGTATGTACATAAGCATTTATGTATATACATATATAAATATATATGTATAATAGATAAAAGTATTGTTATGAAACTATTTAGAAATTATGGTTATATTATATATATGTGTATTTGTGTGTATATATATAAATATATTTGAGTATAGATATATATATGTATACGTATATATATATATATATATATATATATATATATATATATATATATATATATATATATATATATATATAGGTATATAGTTTTGCCTAAATGAAAAAGAAAAGGAAAAAGAAAAAGAAAAGAAGATGAAATGGCAGTAGCGGCCCAACCAGCCTCAGGCCAGCCCACCAAGCCGAGCAGGCTACACAAGACCTGAACCCAGCAGTAGCAAACCCAACATCCCCACAAGTAGCAGCCCGACATTACCTTCCCCGATTCTGTGCTCGTTAAGAGAGCATATATACACCCTCGAGAAAACAAGAAAACCTTAACAAAAATGCGTCGCCACCCTTCCTCCCAACCCTGGCGACCCTGACGTCACGACCACGGCGCCGCCATAGGCCACCGCCGGCCGGCGGACACGCACGCACGCGCGCGGGCGGCGACAGCCGCGCACAGCAAAGACCGGAGCCCCCAACCTTTGTGGTATGTTTTCTTCGTCGACGCTTGATCGTTTTCAATTTCGTAAAGTTCTATGGAAACCTTATATGACCCTCTAGAGATCCTATCAAGTAGAATCCAATGTGGTCGATCCATCGACTCACAAAACCGATTCGAAAACCTGTCGAACAACGTCCAAAAAACAGGATATGAAAGCAGCGAGCACCCCCTTTTGGAAGGGAAATCCCGAGCCAGATATTAGGAATTTTCGAAACCAATTAGAAACAGTCCTAGATAATATATACGAGATTAAAACCTATTTTGTAGATCCAGATTTCATCAAGTATGTACAAAGTTATCTGAATTCAAAAATCATCGAAAACCTGTTTTCAAAAATATAGAAAACTAGAAAAATCCTCCGATACCACGTCCGTCCCGCCAAACCGGGCGACGTGGTCGCGCACAGTAAGCATCGAAAGCTGCGTAACAGCTTCGTGGTCGTGTGGGCTTTGACGGAATTCAAATTGGTCGCGTGTGCGCGACGAATTTGATGCGTATCCGTCGAAATTCCCCGTATCGGCCTCTGTACAAATTTCCCAATTACTTCGTGCACGCTCGTCAGATCGAGACGAAACTTGTGCCAACAGGACCGTATCATTTTTCTGGTCCTGTATGCCAAGTTTGGTCCAATTCTGAGACAGTTGAAATCGACGTCGTTTTGCGGGCCCCATGGTCCGACTCAACGGGCGACTTTGTGCACGGTCCGCCGGAATCCAACTCTGGACATATGGCTGGGTTTGTATCGAAAAACTAGATCTGTAGACAGGTAGTTTGACGAATTTAGAGACCTTTGACTCTGGCACGCTTTTCGGTGCAAAGCGGGTCCAACGGCGGACATCGTTTTTGTCCGAAATTATCGTTTTGCCCCTGTGTCCAGAATTGGACTTAAGGATAGGCAATCCTAGCTAATTTGACTATTCTGAGACTGTTGGTATTGTCTGTTTCAGCTTTCGGAGACAGTTGTAATTATTTGGACTTTATGGCTTAGCAGTGGACTAGATTGTTATTGGATTTGTGTGCAACCTCCAGGCAAGTATACCTTGCCTCCCTCTACAGTTTTATTTACATGCATTTTATTTCAGTTTCCAGCTTTTGGATTATTTATGGACATGTGCTTTTTCGTGTTATTTTCTGTGGAGTTGTTTTTATTGTTTATAGCCATGTTCATATTTTGGCCTTGTGTTTCGCATTTGGAGTTTCTCGTCAGTACCTTGCTTGAGTCGTGTCATAGAACGAGTACATGTAAGTGAACTGCTAAATCCTTGACATTGTTTCCTTGGCACCAGAGAGTCCACACTCGGGACGAGGGTGTTTTCCTTGATCTGTTTACATCTGTGAGTCCACGCTAGGGACTAGGATGTCGATTATTTGCACCAGAGAGTCCACACACGGGACGAGGGTGTAGACTTGACTTGACTTGCACCAGAGAGTCCACGCTCGGGACGAGGGTGTTTACATCAGAGAGTCCACACACGGGGCGAGGATGTAGTATTTGTACCAGAGAGTCCACACTCGGGACGAGGGTGCCTTGTCGTGAACTAACCAGAGAGTCCACACTCGGGACGAGGGTTAGTACTAACCAGAGAGTCCACACCCGGGACGAGGGTTAGTGTTTAGTTCAAACCAGTGAGTCCACACTCGGGACGAGGGTTTGGTTTCTTCCATTGATCATCATGTTTCGTTCATCCGACAGTTCATTTATACGTAGTTGTTCTAGTGTTCGTATTCGTGTTCGTGTTTGTGTTCGTAGTCATTTGTCTTGTCCTTGTTCTTTCTTGTTGATTTCCTTGTGCATGATAAAACTGTTAGATAGGCATGTATATTATGTATCTTGCTAGTCCTCTGAGGACCTGATGATCTCCTCAGGTTTAGCGATCGCATGGAGTTAGCTAGTAGTTCTGGATGGCAGACGTGATGATACATTGCGGGATTCAGGTATTGTTATTGTGTTTATTATCCGCTCGTGCTTTTCATTCCTTATCATGAGATATCCTATTTCTCGTTTCAGTTGTAGACTCTAGTTATTTTCCTTAGAGTCTTATCGGACATTTATGCTAGTGGGCTGCAGACCACGACCCATAGTGTTCATTCTTGTTTATTATCTTATTGTGGATTGAGATATAGATTTGTTTGCCATAATTTGGCAGTTTACCATGACCTTGACAGCTTATACGTATTCGAGTCGGGCTGGAGTCCGCTCGATGCATAGCTGGGCTTGGACACGGTCTCGCGTCCGAAAAGCGGGTGCGGGTCGTGACAAATGTACTCGCCTGGTATCCTGAATGTCCGAAGAGAATATACTATCCGAGGAGTGGTGTCTGTCTCCTATAGAACAGTACAAGTCACAACAAGTCTAAAATAAGGAAATAGACTGCTACAATGCATCTACATGAAGTTTGGGGTCAATCTAGGCTAAAGTCAACCTTTGGTCAACTCTAGTCAACCTTAACAGTCAAACTAGGTCAATTCTAGTCTAATTAAGTCAAACTAGGTCAATTCTAGTATAATTAAGTCAAACTAGGTCAAACGTGGTTAAACTTGGTCAAACTAGTCTAGGTTGGTCAAACCTAGGCTTAACCAGTCAATTCTAGGTCAACTAGCTAAATATCACATAAGCCACATATCCTAGTGATACACACATGCCATAGGCCAAATACAATTAGGCAAATGAAAACCTATCTCACAAACCACTACACATTACACATAGGCTAGTATAACTATTTACCCACAATATATATATAGGTAAATACACATACATGTAGATTAGGAAATATATATATATATATGTATATATATATATATATATATATATATATATATATATACAATGGCGGCTCCCCCGTGCGATCGTGCGACCGAACCCTCGACTAGGGTTTCGACCTTTCCTCCCCCCCCCGACCCTCCGATCCGTTTGGGGGGAGGGGGCCTCGGCGGCTGGGAGGACCGGGGGGGGGGGGCGGACGGCTGCTTGGCAGCCCTAACGGCGGCAACGACGGGGGGGGGTCGGAAGGCACTGGCGGGACCCCCCCAGGCGGGGGGGTCGGGTGGCAGCGGGGCCGGGTCCAGCGACCCCAGGTCGGGCGGCAGCGGCGGATCTACCCCACGCGGGGGGGGGGGGGGGGGTCGGGGGGGGGTCGGGGGGGGGGGGCGGCGAGAACCCTTCATACAAGAAGGGGTCGGGTGGAGGCGGTGGTGGCACTTCCGGAGGAATGGCTTCCGTTTTCGAGTTCGGGTCCGGAGGGGACAACTCTGGGGATGCCAGCTGGCAGACTGTGATGAGACGACGGACTGGAGGACGGAGAGGAGCACAGTCCCAAGGTTCGGGAAGGGCGGGGCCAGGAAATCAGGGGAATCGATCCCTGTTTGGAGCTATGGATCCCCGACGCCGGGGGGGAGGCACGGTGCGATCAATTCCGGGTTAGAGGCCTAAGGCGACGGCGGCCGAGAAAGCTAAGGGTATTGCTACCGATACCGGCAAAACAGGCCAGGGCCCTATTAACCCCCCGATCAGGCCGCTCACTGCGGAGCAGAGGCCTCGGTCATGGAAAGAGGTCTGCACGCCAGTGACTGAGAAAAGCCTGATGTCGATGGAGTTTGTCCCACCGATGTCGGTTGGAGGAGGACTTCGGGCGTATTTCCCAGCTGAAGAAATAGCGGTTGTTTCCGAATTCTGGAAGAACACACTGGTGTTATATGTGTTAGGAAACAAGCCGTTCTATGGCCAAATTCGGGGATATACGGAGAGGGTCTGGAGACCTAAAGGGAGCATGGAATTCTTCTCTCGGGAGAATGGGTTCTATTATGTCAAATTTGGTTTAGCGGAGGATGTGGCCAGGATCCTGCAGGGGGAGGCCTTGGTCATTTGATGGGAGACTCATTATACTGAAGGAGTGGATGCCGAAGTTGAGGTGTGAGAAGGAGGTACTGAACGCTATCCCCATCTGGGTCCGATTTCCTGAGTTCCCAGTAAAGTATTGGAGTATCCCGCTTCTCATGCGACTTGCCAGTCTTGTGGGGAAGCCGATCAATGTCCACGACCCGCACCCGCTAAAAGGGCACGTGACGCGACAACGCCCAGCCCTCACCGAAAAATCGGCGTGGAACGCTGTGGATTTTCTACTTCTAAACAATTTATATATATAACAAAAACCTGTCAAGTCCATGGTCAACTCCGTACGGAGGACAAGCAATGAATATATATACGAGTACTCAATCATGACTCTAAGATAACGAAGTAAAGACTGAAATGTAAAGACAACAAGACGATAAAATAATATATAACCTGACAAGTCCAACACAAAGAATATATACAAGTCCAAGTCTCTAATACAGTCCATAGTAATAACAGACTCAAAAGTAGCTGGAGACAAAGTCCAGTATAAAAGAGCTACTCTAACTAATCAAGGGGTAAGGTCTCGCCAGGCGGAGCTAAGCCCTGCTGGACCAAAGTCTCCAAGTCTATGCCCACTACGTCATCCGGACCGTAGTAGGTACTGTAGTCTCCCTCATCTGCATCTGTAATATTTTCAACATATCCTGTCAGGATGGAACGAGTACAATCCACTAACAACATTTCACAAGATATGACAAAAGCTATAATCTGTAAATAGAGTGTATATACAAGAAAATCATGGAATGTACATGCGAGTATCATGGCAAGGTAAGCTGTAAAACTAGAGCTAGAACAAGGCAAGTAAACTGATCATGGCATGTACAAGAATCAAGAATCATATATCTAGGTGTGTGAATACTAGCTACAACATGTGGCCGGCTTGGGTCTTGCACAAGGTCTACTGGCCTGGTTAATCATACGTGGAGTGTATGATTAACACTCACAAGGTCTACAAGAGTAACAAGGTGGATAATGACCACATGTCTACACTAATACTCCCCGTCCCCGACTGGTAGAGTGGATCCAAACAAGACACGTCACGACGCGAGATTCTACGAGAAGGGAGCAAGTCTCCTCGAGAATCGGCGTCCATGTACTGCACAAGAACTACAAGGGGGCTTGCACAAGACATACCAAGACAACAAGGAATAACACCTCATGTCGGGATCCATGAATACCAACCCGTGTGACCAATGTGTCGAGAACAAGCATATCTACACTAAATACATGGATTATATCAGTCAGCATAAAATAGAAAAGTGTCAGAGAATGTACTCGCCTGAAATATGATATGGTATGTCAACCGGAGCAAATGCAGCGTCTCGAGGACCTATAGAGAACAAGACGTATCAATACTCAATCTAGAAAATAAAGTCAAATCAATTTAAATCCTATTAGGTCATTCTAGGTCAAGTCACGTCAAACTAGACTATACGAGGTCAACCTAAGTCATTTTAGGTCTATCTGGGTCATACTGCGTCAATGCAAGTCAAACGGAATCAATCTAGGTCAATTTGAGTCAACGGTTGACTTTTTGGTCAACCGGTCAACTCTGGTCAACCGGTCAACTGTGGTCAACCCTAGGTCAACTCTAGGTCACTGGTGACTAACAGTTGACTTTCGGTCAACTGCACAAGTCTAATGGAATTTGGGACCAAATTGGGTAAGTGTTGACCCATAGTTGACTTTTAGTCCAAAAAGTCAACTGTGGTCAACCGGGTCCAAGACTAGGTTTAGACAGCTAATTCTATTCATTACCAACCTATACAACCCATATCCAAGTCCATCTTGGACTTGGAAACTCAAATCTCGGCCGTAGGCCAATTCCCTATTTTACCCTTTTTAAGGGTAAAATTCTACCCTCGGCGCTAGTCTAGATAGCCTACCTACGCTACTTATTTGATCCGATCTCCCTAGGGTAGTAGGGTACTATCCTATAGGTTCGTTATCTACCAAAATACCTAAGTAAAGTGGACGTTTGGTCCACCTTACGGCCCATTGCAGAAATCTCGAATATCTCGAGATACGCACTGATACGGCGCGATACCGGCGCCCTATGACCCCGATTTCCACCCGGGAGCTTACCCGCAAAATCTAAATCATATATTTGAACTCCATGCCAAGTTTCATCGCAATCCAATGCTCCGGGCTCAAATTCGCCCTCTAACTCGATTTCTAACTAAAACTCCTCTTTTTGCTCTCGCACCCAACCTCTTCTTTAACTCTCTATTCTAGTTCTTCTTCTTCTTAACTTCTCTAATCTTCTTCTTCTAATCTTCTTCTTCTAATCTTCTTCTTTTCCTTTCCTTCTCAACTTCCTATTCTAACTTTTCTTTCCTACTTCTATTTCCTTCCTTTTTCCCTTTTCCTCTTCTCTCTAATTCCTAAACTTTCCTAATTCTAACTTCTAAACTTCTCCTATCTAACCATCCATTTATCTATCTATACATACATATATATACATATATATCTACCTACATATATACATATATATACCTAGGTACTAGGGGGGGTTTAGGGTGTATAGGGGGTCACAATGGGGGGTTTGCTGCTAGCTGCTGCTGCTACTGCAGCTTGCAACTGCTGCTGCTGCTGCTTTGCAACTGCTGCTGCTGCTGCTCTGCATAGCTGCTGCTGCTGCTGCTATGCTGCTTGCTGCTGCTGCTTCTCCTCCTCTCTTCTCTATCTATCCATCTATATCTATCTATCTATCTATATCTATCTATCTATCTATCTATATATATATAATCATATATATATATATATCCTCTTCTTCCCTCTCTAATACATATATACACCCACACACATATACATATATACACACACACACACATATACATATACACACACACATATATATACATATATATATATACACACACATATACATATATATACAAATACGTATATACATATATACATATATACACATAATTAAACACACTCTCTCACACACAACCTCACACACACACCACCACTCTCATCCTCTCCTCTACCACTCTCTACACACCCACACAAATATATACATACATATATATTCCCATATATATATCTAATACAAACACATATATATATATATCTATATATATATATACATATATATACACCCTTTGTCTATAATTCCTCCTATTAACCACTTAAACTAGAATTCTAGGAAAAATCCTATAAAATAGGGCAAAGTGTAGAGAATGAGATTCTCTACACTTATTGTGAAGGTCATAAATAAAGAGAGGAATTAAATGAAGGGTTTAATGTCATACCTAATGGAGAGAGAGAGAACTTGGAAGAAGAAAGAAATTTTGAGAGAGAGAGGAGTGACTTTGTGATGAAGGAAGAGAGGGGGGGTTCATACCATGGCCGGCCACCTATGTGTGGGCTATTGGGTTGGGATCCAATAGCCCACAACCCAATAACCTAAGTTTGGGTTCAAAATGAAATTGGGTTGGTTCGGTTCGATTCGGTTTGATTCTAAACCACTAATTAAGCCTCTAAATGACTAATCAAGTCATGGAAAGTAGGTTAATAATTTCTAGCCTATTTATGATGGTACATGGGCTAAGCCCAGCTAGTATGGGGGTCCCACTAGGGCCCAGGCTACCCGGGTCTCCAAATTGGGTCCGAATTGGATAAAATTCAAACCAACCCAAATAAATTCCTAAAAATCACATAAAATCATAATAAATTCCTAAAATATTATAAAACTTGAAAATGACAAAAATACCCCCAATTTGAAAAACTGGGGGTGACAATCAAAGCCGACGAGGCCACTACTTTTCGTACCAGACTGATGTATGCCAGGGTCTTCGTGGAGATCAAGGCGGGCTCTGTGCTACCGAGTACGCTTGAGTATCAGGTACCGTCTGGGGAGGTTCTAACACAGGCAGTGGAGTATGACTGGGTTCCCCCTATGTGTTCTTACTGTGAGTGCTTTGGGCATCCTACCAGAGCGTGCAAATACAAGGGGAAGGAGACTGCCAGGCCACAGACGACTCAGACGGAGGTACCTAGGAAGGAGACGACCTCTAGTCACCTACCGGGGGAGACGGAGCCAGTCAGACATCGGGAGGAGGACACAAGGATGGAGGTTGACAGGAGGCTGGAGTCAGGATCACCGCAGGGAGAGGAGAGCACGCAGGGTGCACTGGTCCCGTTCATACCACAGAGGACCATCGTGACCAGGGGTATGAGCGCAGCTGGTGGTAGTCAGATGGTGACGGAGGCCCCCCCGGCGATCATGGTGTACAGCAGCAGGAAAAGGCATGCTCCGGCCACACGGAAGGATATCCCTCAGGCGAGGGATATGGATGACCAGACTGAAGACAATCCTAACTGGGCCCTTACACTCAGCAGGATACAGGCCCACCTTGCTCCTTCTTCTATGGTAGATGCTATCATTGATCAGGCGGATGAGACACTTCCCTCGAGTGTCGATCCAGACGAGTGCCAGAGGGACCCATCCTCTCTTTATTATATGTCGGTCCTAGCATAGAACATTAGGGGGGTGTTCCATAGGACGATGGAGGGAGATTGGAGGGGTTCTGAGACGAGAGGCGTGTGACATTGCCATCCTACTGGAGACGAAGATTAGAGGGGCCGCTATGCTCTCGCGTAGGACTTCGGCAAACTGGGATCACATTTACAACTTAGATCTTTGTGGTATGGCAAGGATCTGGGTTAGGTGGAACAAAGGAAGTTGGGAAGGGGTGCAGATCCACAAATCAGAACAACTCATCGGTGTTACTTTTGTGAACAAAGGTGGGTTCCGATTCATCCTGGGGGCTGTCTATGGGCACAATGACAGGAGACTACGAGAGACTTTGTGGGAGGACATTGTGCATCTGGGTCTCATGGCGGACAATCTGTCTCTCCCTCTGCTCATCATGGGGGACTTCAATGCTATGCTGCTTCGCCATGAGAAGGTGGGAGGTCGTCATGTTCCGGATTCGATCTTATATGACTTCCAGAGGTGTCTGCTACTGTCAGGGATGCGGGGGCTGGAGCGAGCCGAAAATATCTGGACCTGGCACAACAAGACTACTCATAACCGGATTGCTTGCTAGTTGGATCGAGCCTTGGGCAATAGTGAGTGGTTCACGTGCTTTCCGAACTCGGTGGCGGAAGGTCTGGCGGCAGGTACTAGCGACCATTCTCCTATCCGGGTTGGCTTCGGTGAGAGACCTACTCTGAGGGCGAGGCCATTCCGGTATAACAATAGCTGGTATCTGTCGGCCGGATATAAGGAGGTGGTTATGAGAGAGATGCAGCACTTCCGGGAGGGCACGACTCAGTTTCGCATGGTGCACAAACTAAAGCAGCTCAAACAGGCTATCAGGGGGTGGGTGAAGACGATTCCGCGGACTTCTCTGGCAGATAAGGAAGCCGAGCTTTGGGACACTCAGGTGGCCCTCCAAACTGACATTCTGAACGGAGAGCTGGCGGCCAAGGAGAAGCTCCTGATTGAGGAGGTTAGCACCATGCGCCAGCAGGAGGAGATTAGTGCGGCACAGAGGGCTAAATGTACCTGGCTTAAAGATGGAGACCGCTGCACCAGATTCTTCTACGATGTGATCCGCGCCCATCAGCACCGGAACAGCATTCCAAGACTTCTGAATGCTGAGGGACGTCTTGTTGGGGACCCGGTGGAGATTCAGGAGGAGGCCGTCAGATTCTACACGGCTCTTTATCAGCAGACAGACTACTCCAGCACGTTTCCTGTACTTGTCACGAAGAGACTGGTGTCCCGACATGGGAACAGTTTGCTTCTGGCACCTGTGAGGATAGAGGAGGTGGAGGATATTGTTATGAAGGCCAATCCCAACAAAGCTCCCGGGCCTGATGGCTTCTCTTCTGGGTTCTTTAAGAGACACTGGGGTGTGCTTAAGACCCATGTCCTGGTGGCGGTTCAGGAGTTCTTTGTGGAGGGCAGGCTTTTGAAGGAGATGAACCACACTTTTTTGACGTTGGTTCCTAAAAAGGAGGGAGCGACTTCTCTTGCGGACTTCTGTCCCATTGCTTGCTGTAATTTTCTTTATAAGATTATCACTCATCTTATGTGCAGGCGTATGGAGAGGATTATGCAGGGATTGGTGTCCCAGAATCAAGCAGCGTTCATCAAGGGCCGGTCGATAGCGGAGCACAGCCTGCTAGCTCATGAGATGGTGAGGGAGTTCAGCAAACCTGGGGGATGAAGGCTTGTGTGAAACTTGATCTCCGAAAAGCTTATGATACGGTCAACAGGGACTTCCTGTGTCACTTGATGCTTGCCATGGGATTCGACGAGAGGTGGGTTGCGAGGGTGAGGGAGTGCATTTGCTCCCCTACTTTTTCAGTCCTCATCGAGGGCACGCCGCATGGCTACTTCAGTAGCAACAGGGGGTTGAGGCAGGGTGACCCCCTCTCCCCGTATCTATTTACCTTGGTGATGGAGTACTTTACCTGCATGATGGATACGGCTGTGCATAGCAAGAGGATCGTCCCCCTTTTCCGATTGGTGAGTCCGGTTGTATCCCACTTGATCTATGCTGACGACTTATTGGTGCTTCTCCAGCCTTCCATGCGAGGAATGAGAGCGCTCTCTGACATTATAGAGGAGTTCGGGCGGCTATCTGGGCTCCAGTTAAATAGGGAGAAGAGCAGAGTCTACTTTAGCTCCCGGTGTACACAGCAGGAGGAGAGAGCCTTCGCCTTAGGTGTGGACAGAGGCGAGCTCCCAGTGAAATACCTGGGGGTTCCGCTGACGGTCAACTATGTCAGAGAGCAGGATTGTCACAGCTTGGTGGACTTTGCTCAGAGGAGGGTGGAAGGCTGGCAAGCTGCGGGTCTATCTTTTGGCGGCAGGATCGAGTTGGTGCGTTCGGTTATTGCAGGCATCACGATGTTCTGGTTCCAGTCTATCTAGGTTCCCACAGCTACTATTCATAAAGTGGAGGCCATCTGTGCTGATTTCATCTGGAGGGGAGGGATGCACGCGATATCCTGGGACCAGTTATGTCGGCCTCGGAAGGAAGGAGGAGTAGGGTTGAGGCCTCTCCGTTCGGTCAGGAAGGCAGCTTGTGTGAAGATGGCCTGGAGATTCATCAGGGGGGGTCGCTCTGGACAGAATGGATGGCGAACAGATACCTGAGGAGGACCAACTTCTGGACTTGCAGGATAGACAATAATTTCTCGGTCACGTTTAAGGCCATCCTTAGGTGTAGACCGGTGCTTCAGACCGCTATTTGCAGGCAGATGAAGGATGGGATGACTACCGACCTCTGGCTGGACCCTTGGTTGGGTTCCAGATCCTTGCTCGATCTTCTGGGGGGGGGGGCAGCTGGACAGAGAAGCGGGCAGGGGGCTCACTTGTAGTCGGATCATTAGAAATGGAGTTTGGAGGTCAGAGGGTTATACTTATACCGCTCAGCTAGCCGAGGAGATTCGCCTTATTACTATCGACGCTAGCCTGGCGGAGGATACATGGTGCTGGGCCGGCCCAGGTACGGGGGGCGGGTCAGGGCTATTCTGCTTTCGGAGTTGCTACGATTTAGTTCGGACCCACCACGATCTGGCGAAAAGAGGTGGACTTCATTTGGGGCAAAGGCGTGGCACAGAAAATGCAACTATGTGCATATCGTCTTCTCCGGGGTAGACTGATGACGAGAGACAGACTCCTCCGGTTTGGGATGCAGATCCCGGATGCCAAATGTGTGCTATGTAATGAGGACGATGAGTCTATGGGGCATATTTTCTTTGTTTGCCGATGACCTGGCACATTTGGACTGAGCAGTTTGCACAGCTGAGAGGAGGAGTTGGGGTGGATCGAGACATCCGGAGCATTCTCAGCTGGATCCGAGATCACAGAGGCCGGGATCCGGGGTGGGCTAGAAGAGCCAGAGTTCGTCTTGCTGCGTCTGTTTGGCACATCTGGAAGGAGCGGAACAGACGTATCTTTGAGGGCTTGACTACCCCCTATTAGAATTCTACATAATATAGAATTCGATGTATCTGTAATGGCTCCATAATATTAGTATTTGGGACATGGAGAGTTGTGATGTTGTACTTTAATACCTTTTTCGCTATATACGAGGAATAAATTCACCCTTATTCCAATATATATATATATATATATATATATATATATATATATATATATATATATATATATATATATATATATATATATATAATGTGTGTGTGAATATATATATATATATATATATATATATATATATATATATATATATATATATATATATATATATATATATATAATGTGTGTGTGAAAATATATATATATATATATATATATATATATATATATATATATATATATACATACATACATATAAAGGGATATATATAATGTGTGTGTGTGAAGTCATGAGAGCATGTGTGCCAAAGTGTCAAGTGACTTGGTGTGTGTGTTAGCATGAGTACATGGGAGTGTCACATGTGTGTGTAGAGTGAGGGTGATATAGTGTGATACCATAAGTGTGGGTGATACAAGGAAAACAGTGTGTGTATAGGGCTGAGAGTGATCTGGGTGTGAGTGATCCTGTGACACAGTGAGCTAATGAATGTGTTCTCTGGAAATTCTTAACAGTGTGATATGTTGATTTGCAAACAATATGTGTTCTCAGGTGTTTGTGAGAGGTGATGGAAAACAGGAATATATGACAGGAAAATAGTGTCCAGTTATCATTAAACTGAAATGAACCCATAGAGGTTCATAGTGAACCAAAACCTGAAATGTGAGTTTAAAACCAATGCCACTCTCAGTTTTCACTAATCTCAGTTTTCACAAATCTCAGTTTTGAATCAAACATCAGTTTAAAAACAGGATTCAAATGACAGTTTAAAATCTTAAATTTGGTTTTCAAGAAAATTCCAATGACAGCTTATTTTCAGTCCATTCCAAACCAACCCAATCGAAATCCATTCACCTAAATGTTATCAACTAACTAGTGAACTAACAATGAATTAACCATGGCAAATGACATTCAAAATTAGTTTAAAAAGAATCAAAATCAGGTTTTGAAAACAGAGAATGGGTTTCAGTCACTTGGACAGTCCATTCCCACATCCCAAAACCCATTTCTCGTGTTAATAACAACCCCATCTCATGAATCCTCCTAACTATAAACTAATACACATGTACATAATTTAATATGGCCAATTAAACATTAGCAATAGTTGAAAACATTATTTCAAAACTCAGAATCTCATTAACAAGGAGCTGCTTATCAGAAAATTGGGAAATCCCTAAATTCGAAATGAAAATTCATTAACAATCAATTTAAAATGGTTGGTAATTAGTAATATATATGTGAGGCTACTATAGAGTGTATTCGTGTCCAGGAATTGGACACGAATCGTGTCCCAAACAATACACAAACACAGACACTGACAGTGTACAAACAATCATCGTGCACGCATGCACGCGCGTGTAACACGCGACACGACACGTGCTCGTGTCCAGAGGTTCACCTAGGTTAGCCCTAGGTCTGACACACCCTGCACTGGGTCTACGAGTCCCACAGATACGACACGACACGCGTGTCAGTCGTGCCTGTGCACACGCACAGCAGCCCGTGCGCGACAGCGCGCGGCCAATGCAACCTCAATATCTCTGCGCACAGACCACGGGACGTTCCTAAATTTTGGGAGCTTGGTGGCAGACATTGTCCCAAGATTTCCCCAAAATTTCAGGACACGACGTGTCCTATATCCCGAGATATACCCCCCGAGATGCAGGACACGGCCTACGGGCTCGTGCTGCGTGTCCACGCATAAAAACAGGACACAAATGGACACGAAACACTAGGACACCTTCACAAAAATTAATACTCACACCTAGATCTACAAATCCATGCAATCACTTTTCAAAAATACGAAAATTAATTCCTATGTGGCATTTCTACAAACACCTAGTATACCAATACGATACGTGTCCGATACGGACACGAAATGGACACTAAATCTAGCAAAACCTATTCCTACAGAGAGAGGACACCTAGGGCTTCCTATCCATGCAAAGAAATTGAAATTTGGAATGGGTTTTGAGAGTTTTACCTATAGGTTTCAAAGCTCCTTGAAAAGCTCCAAAAGAGGGGTTTCTCCTTGCTAGCTAGCTCCTCCAAATTGCTCTCCAACTGGGATTAGCCTCCATGAACAGTAAGAGGAAGCTAATTAGAACCTAATGCAATTGGTTTAGGAAGAAAAGGAATTAAAATGGAATTTCTAGGGTTTTAGGAAGTTTAGAACTAACATTTCTTTCCAACTTTGCAACTCTTTCTAAAGGGAGGCTAACCTAATGGAAGAGAGTATAAATAGGTGGGGATTCCTATGTGGGTGTGGCCAGCCATAGAATTAGGGTTAGGGTTAGCTAATGGGTTGGGCTTTGGGCCTCTACTTGTTAAGTCATAAGTCATGATTCTAATTCACTATTCCACCTATTACAACTTGATTCTAAATGACTTAAATTAGTGTAACTTAAGTTAGACTAAGACCCTATCATGCTAACCAAGTCACCATAGCTAGGTTTAGGTTCTAAGCTAGTCTACAAGGTCCAAACTAGTCTCAAATCAACATACCACTTATCAATTTAATTAATCAATATTAAAATCACATAAATTTCAATAAATTCTAATTAATTCAAATAAATCCTAAAATGACCAAAATACCCTCTAGGCTAAATGTACTAATTAAATATCCTAATCACATGGCTAGGCTCTAGGGCAGACAGTCTCTACGGTTTCACTAGCTGCACACCAAATCACAAGTCATGATTTAAATAGTTTTAAAATAATTAAAAATTACCAAAAATCATATTATTATTTAAAATATCATAATTAAATAAATTAAACACAAAATTTCAAAATTACCCTCATTTTAGAAACTGGGTGTTACAGCTATTCCCAAGTCCCCCCTTGGGAATAGATTTGCTTTCCTAGGAATGATGTTTGGCTATTTTGTTTGGACGGTTATACCCTCTCTTTATTTTCAAATTTTCAACTTCTATCCCAAACATGTGAATCATTATGAAATTAATGAAAGGGTATTAAAGAAAAACTAAATAAATTAATATTTCTATTCTTTTGTAAACCAAAAATTGAGATGAAAATTTTTAAAATTTTGAACTACCTATTTCCAACCTAACCAAACATGGGTATGGGAATGTTGAATTCCTTTCCCATGGGAAAGTAATTGAAAACCTATTCCTAAAAATACAAAAACTTGATCCAAACGAGCCCTAAGAGGTTTATGAAGAAGAGGGAGGGGAGTCTCCAACGCACCAGCCCCCCACCCCCCCCCCCCCCCCCCCCCCACACACACACACACACACACACAATGGCTGGCATCAGCTTTTCTCGCTCCCTGATAGGAGGGCGCTACAGCGCGGGCCAACACGTGTGACGCGTCGCCCCGCGCGCCATGGGTGATGGCGCGTCCCACCCTGCTCGCGCCATTTGTGTTGGCACGTCCCCGTGCGCGCCATGAGTGGTGGCGCGTCCTGTCTGTGCCCCTCCACCAGCCCGTCGCACGCCAACTCTATTGTCGCTCCTTTACCCCATCCACAATTCCCCTCAACTTCTCATCTTTTTGTACCCTATATGAAAATTTCTGTTTTGCTAACCAACAAACAAATAAATTAAAAAAATTAAAAGAACAGAAGCGATTGCCTCTTTTTCTTCGCTTGATCAACATGGAAGGAGGAGGAGGAAGTCTATCGGAGATGTATCAGAGCGCTCGGAAGCTCCTCCTCCGGACACGGGAGGGGATCTCCAAGCTCGAGCGATTCGAATCCGCAGCCGTCACTTCCTCCTCCTCATATTCTTCGTCGTCGCCGCCGCCGCCGAACCCTTCGCTCGGCATCGGCCTCGAATCGCCGGAGATCGCGTTCTCGATCAAGAAGGACATCGCCCAGATCCGGTCCATGTGCTCCGACATGGACCGCCTCTGCCGCTCCATCGCCTCCAAGGGACAACACGATCTCTGGAGGAGGTACGCACGCACGCACGCACGCAACTAGGGTTTCCTTTTCCATTCTATAGTTCAGGCTGTGCTGCACGGACACGGACACGGACACGGTGCCAATTTTGGCCTTTTTTTTCTAGGGTTGGTGAGTTGGTCTCTTGAATCCTACTTTTTCCCCAATTTATTAGGACACTGGAGATAGAAATGTTTCCTGTCGTATTCGTGCAACGCAAGCCTTTTCTCATGGCTCTAAATTTGGACACGACACAAAATCAGTGTCTCATTAGTATGGTGGGAATCCCATATCATTCGTGCCTTTCTGTTGTCTGTGCAACATAGTGTGGAATGTACAGTCTTGCCTACGATGTTTGCACGGATACGGACATGATACTGATACGGGATGCACGGACAATTTCAAATAAGTGCAATTGCATGAGCACGGATGTGAACACGGGCACGGATATGGACATCATTTTACATACTACGTCTTATTTACATGTGCTACCTATAGTTTGCAATTGTCAGAGAATTGGTGGCTGAATCAACATATACTTCAGAAAGGGTTTTAGAAAACACATGGATAAATACTGTTCTTATATTAGTTCACAACATTAAAGTCTGTCTTCAATATATTTATTAAGCAAAGGAATGAGGATTTCAATCTGCAGCCATCAAAACATGTATGCTGGTGTCAAATAATTTTAGGGATGTCATTGGGTCGTGTAGGTTCGAATTCATGTGAACCTGAACCCAACCCGAATAATATTTGGGTTTCGTATTATGTACCATTATCTGACACAAAATTTATTTGGATTCTTTTTTTGTCATCCAAATCTGAAATTTTATTGAAAATCGTGCAGGGTTAAGAGACTTTTTTGGATCTAAAGAACATGTGCACAGCTCAGAAGTTTTATGCTTTCACATACCCTTACACGAACTGTCGTTCGGGGTCTCGTTTTAACAACCGCATTCAATTTTTTTTATTAAAGGAAAATTGGTTTGGTAATTTGGTTAACGAGTTATTGCTTACCATTTACTGATCTACATATAATGTTGGACAATTTTTGTATGCATCTTACAGTGTTATAAATTTCGGTAGGCGGATTCGGTGCGGCAAAGAGGCGCCTAGGCGGCCGCACGGAATTTTTTTTTTTGAAGTTTTGGATTTTGACTTTTGAAAAATTTTGATATTTTTTTGAAATTTTTTGAAATTTGAAATTTTATATATTTATTATTGAATTTAATGATTTTTTATTATTTTTTTAGAATATGATTTTTTTTTGAATTTTCAAAACTGAAATTTCAAATTTCTGAAATTTCAAAATTCAAAACTCAAAATTTTGAATTTTCCGCTTTGGCCGATTAGGCCGAACAGGGGCCGACTTGGCCGAACAGGTCCGCCTAGGCGCTGAACAGGTCCGTCTAGGCGTCGAACAGGTTCGCCTAGGCGCCGAACAGGTCCGCCTAGGAGGCCGATTTGGGAGTTTTCGGTGCGGCAGGCGGCCGCCTAGCGCCTAGGCGCCGCTTAGGCCGATTTTTAGAACACTGGTATCTTAACTAGTAGTTTGTATCTTTTAAGTTAATTTCAAGTAGAAGAAACTAACCCAAAGTTAATAAAAAGGAATAGACAATAGTAAAAAAAAATTTCCCATGATGTAACTACTGAAAACTGATATTTGGGTCGTTACCGGTCTCAACCGCTTGCCCAAATCCTCAATACTGTTTTTTTCTTCCTATAAAACCTTTTGAAAATCTAAACTCCTAGCCGCATTGCCCTTTAAGTTTCCAGGTTCTCATTGTTAATGTCGATTCACCACTTCTAATGTTTTAATTTTCTAAAGATGTAATTGTTATGAATATAGACTCTTAGTAAAAGCGGTGATTTTGGGAGAAAATTTTACTGGTGATGATGACAAAAAAAAGGCCGGTCTTACAGCTACCCAAAAATTATTCTTTCTTAATAATTTTCAGATGGTAGTAGAGTGATGTGGCTAGTCGTAAAGGTTGAGCTGAACCAGTCAATTTCCTTTTTTCTCTATAAGTTTTGAAGTAGTAATTTATTGTTTTTGTATGCATTGATAAAGATTGAATCCCCCCCCCCCCCTTCCTCTAATTTCTTTCTTTTTATTTATTTCTTTTTATTTGGTGATTTATTGGTATTTGGTAAGAGAATAAAAGAAGGATAAATCCAAAGCAAAACCAAAGATATGTTGTACTATTTATTCAATAGGACAAGACAATTGGCAATGACATAAGATACATATAGAAGGATAAAACCAAAGCAAAACTGTTTAAATACATTTACATTTCACTTCAAGAAAGTATTCAATTTCAACTTACATGGAAAATAGACCAATTTTTTTTATCAATTTGAAACATCATGGTTAAGAGTATATGCAAAGATAAATCTCAATTTGAAACCTCGGTAAAGTACTTCTTCATTCTGCATGGGATGATGATGAGGGTACGAAGAAATTCTTAGACGGAAACCCAAGTGATCCTTTTGTAAGCATGTTGGAAGACTTGGACTGTGATTTTCATGTTCCACTATGCTGATGTTCCTCATTCTTCTATGCACATTCCCAGATCGCAGAACTCACCCTCTAGGGTGAATTCTGATAACCGTGTGTTACGATCCGCGCCCTGAAGATCGGACACGAGTACGTGGATACATCCAGCCTACGCCGCAGTATCGGAGGTAGAATGTTGTCTAAAAACACACAGTAATATCCAACAACTCACGCAATATATATATGAAACAATTATAGTACTCAAGTCACATTTCTAAGGAAGATATCACGAGAAGGATCAATAGAAACGAAACGGTCTATACTTTAAGCCCAAGGTTTAGGTAAGATGACTCAAAAAGTCTAGATCAAAAAGTATAACATAAAGACTGTAGACTACCGAAAACAAATCCGGACAAAATATATAGTCTAAGCTATACTAAAACTAAGTAGTTACAACCGGAATCTCTGCTGCGAGGGTCTCCCGATCCTCTGGTAGGCAGGATCAAGTTCCGCTAAAAAGTCATCATGCGAGCCATAATAGGTAGAGCATTGGGCCTCAATATCATCACCTATTTACATCAACATCCAGTCAGAATTAGAGTGAAGTACAATACAACAAATGCAGTTCCAAATACATGGTAGAGACTATAAGACACTAATAGACATGTAATACATGAAAGACGGTAAATCAGAATCATGGCATGACGAACATGTGATAAAACAAGTAATCATGAGAAATTCATGAACATGATACAAAGTATCGAAGGACAAAGGAAAATACTATAAAACACTCAAGTGAATTTAAAATACTACTTTCAACATGTGATCGACTAAGGTAATACGGCACATCATATCGATGGCTATCGAACGAGATATGGTACGACATAATCATACGTGAAATATATGACTAGCTATCGTTCATGATAATCAATATAAAACATAGGGTTTGATCACATATCTACTTAGTATTTTTTTCTTTTCCGACTAATACTCATGGATTTTCGGTGTGATACTTTGATTCCAGAAACATGAAAATCACTACGCAAGATAGACATGAGATACGTGGTTATGAACAACAACATGACCAACCTGAACCACATGTTCAACTTAAAACATGACTAACATGAGAATCACAATGCAAGCTGAGAATCCATACAATACCAATCCGTAAAATAATCGTGGTGATAATCAAATAAGACGTATCTGGTACATGAAGTATGGAATATATCAAGTACTGAAAACAATCATAGAATGTACTCGTCTGTCATCCTGAATGGATGATATGAGTCAGAATTCTTACCGAAATCCAAGTAACCTATATTATCAATTTACTGTATCAATAGGTGATTTGAAAATAATATCCTAGTTATCTAGTTATTAGGTTTCTATGTTAATTGGGTTTATACTAGGTATTCATAATTGGTATCTTGATACCGACATATCTAATATGTTCAAGGATATTCACTTGTATCCTACACTAGTTACCTAAATTACTTACCTACAGGATACCTTTATATAGATACTTGTAATCTCGGTATCACTTATAGTTATCAAAATATATAATATCGACGTAGCATAGTAACTCATTTACTTATAGGTTCTATATCAACAAGGTATCCTAGGGTACCAATAATCTCAAGGTAACAAAATACTCCCTCACAAACACAACTCACTAACTATACTTGACACTAACTTACCTATATACTAACACTCTTAGGATACTCACATGCATCCTACTTATACACTCATACTTGCACACTAAATGGTGCACAATGTGCAACCCCTAAAACCTATTGCTTACTGCAGCTTCTCAGCTTATTGAAGCTGCTGCTTGCTTTCTGCAGCTGCTGGAAACCCTCTCTTTCTCTTCTTCTCTCATCTAAATACACACACACACACACACACACACACATATATATATATATATATATATATATATATATATATATATATATATATAGGATACCAATATATCTACCTACTCCTTTTGCATAATACTCATAGCATATATATATAATTATACTAACATAGATATTATGTGAATTTAATCATAAGGAGAGTATAACCATCCATTTTCTAGGCATAGTTCTAGGTGGATTTCCTATGGATTTTAGATTAGTTATTCTACTATAGAAAATTAGAAAGGAAGTGGTAGTTACCTATTGGGAAGGGCTCCCAACGCCAACCCACTCAAAATGGACACAAATGATAGGAAGTTGGACACCAAACCACTTGCTTGTACTCCTTGCTAGCTCTACTTGAGCTCCCAAGTCTTGACCCCAACTTTGGTAGAAAGTTGAAGAGGAAATAGGTTGATTTAGAATGGTAGGGAAGGAATTATGGTTTTAGAAATTTGGAGAAGATGAGATGGGGTGGGATGAAGGGGGTAGGGGTGTGTTTATATGGCTGCCACAAGGGGGTGAGGTGGAGGCTTGTTAGCTTCTGCTCTTAAGACTTCTTGATCTTTATTTGAAGGGGTGGAAGACTAAGTTACAAGTTTACTCTCAGAATATTTTCCTCAATAAAAAATATCTAGAAGTGATATCTAGATATTTTAAGAGTTGGAAATATCTAGATTTAAACTTCTAAAGATCTAATCCTAGGTTAACCCTAACCTAAACATTAATTAGAAAGTTAATTAACAAGTCAAAATATCTAGATATTAATTAATCATGACAAAATAAATAAATAAATAAAAATTATAATTTTGAAAAAAAGTGGTGGTTACACCGTGGGTTAGAGTTCAGTTCAAGGGAATTTGGTGGATTTAAGTTAAGTGTCCATTTTGTCAATTTTGGCGTTTGGGTCATTATCGGGTCTCAACCGCTTGCCCAAATCCTCAATACTGTTTTTTCTTCCTATAAACCTTTTGAAAATCTAAACTCCTAGCCGCATTCTCCTTTATGTTTCCAGCTTCTCATTGTTAATGTCGATTCACCACTTCTAATACTTTAATTTCCAAAAGATGTAATTGTTATGAATATAGACTTTTAGTAAAAGCGGTGATTTTGGGGGGAATGTTACTGGTGATGATGACAAAAATGGCCGATCTTACAGCTACCCGAAAATTATTCTTTCTTAATAATTTTGAGACGGTGGTAGAGTGATGTGGCTAGTCATAAAGTTGAGCTGAACCAATCAATTTTCCTTTTCCTCTATAAGTTTTGAAGTAGTAATTTATTGTTTTCATATGCATTGATAAAGATTGAATCTCTCTCCCTCTCTCTCCCCCCCCCCCCCCCCCCCCCCCCCCCCCCCCCCCCCCTTTCTTCTAATTTCTTTGTTTTTATTTGGTGATTTCTTGGTATTTGGTAAGAGAATAAGAGAAGCATAAAGATGTGTTGTACTATTTATTCAATAGGACAACATAATTGGCAATGACATGAGATACATATAGAAGGATAAAACCAAAGCAAAACTGTTTAAATACATTTACATTTCACTTCAGGAAAGTATTCAATTTCAACTTACATGGAAAATAGACCGATTTTTTTTTATCAATTTGAAACATCATGGTGCAGAGCATATGGAAAGATAAATCTCAATTTGAAACCTCGGTAAAGTACTTTTTCATTCTGCATGGGAAGATGATGAGGGTATCAAATAAATTGAGGGTAAGAAGAAATTCTTGGATGGAAACCCAAGTGATCCTTTTGTAAGCATGTTGGAAGACTTGGACGGTGACTTTCATGTTCCACTATGCTGGTGTTCCTCATTCTGCTATGCACATTCCCAGATCGCTGAACTCATCCTCTAGGGTGATTCTGGTAACCATGGGTGATGGGTTAGAGTTCAGTTAAGGGAATTTGGTGGATTAAGTTAAGTGTCCATTTTGTGAATTTTGGCATATGGGTCGTTACCGGGTCTCAACCCCTTGCCCAAATCCTCAATACTGTTTTTTTTCTTCCTATAAAACCTTTTGAAAATCTAAACTCCTAGCCGCATTCTACTTTATGTTTCCAGCTTCTCATTGTTAATGTCGATTCACCACTTCTAATGCTTTATTTTCTTAAAGATATAACTGTTCATGAATATAGACTTTTAGTAAAAGCGGTGATTTTGGGGGGAAATGTTACTGGTGATGATGACAAAAAAGGCCGGTCTTACAGCTACCCGAAAATTATTCTTTCTTAATAATTTTCAGATGGTGGTAGAGTGATGAGGCTAGTCGTAAAGGTTTAGCTGAACCAGTCAATTTCCTTTTTCCTAAGTTTTGAAGTAGTAATTGATTATTTTCATATGCATTGATAAAGATTGAATCTCTCTCTCTCTCTTTCTCTCTCTCTGAGCCCCCTCCCCTTCCTCTGATTTCTTGTTTTTATTTGGTGATTTCTTGGTATTTGGTAAGAGAATAAGAGAAGCATAAAGATGTGTTGTACTATAGGACAAGACAATTGGCAATGACATGAGATACATATAGAAGGATAAAACCAAAGCAAAACTGTTTAAATACATTTACATTTCACTTCAAGAAAGTATTCAATTTTGTGAATTCTGGTAACCATGGGTTAGAGTTCACTTCAAAACTGTTTAAATACACATAAAAGGATAAAACCAAAGCAAAACTGTTTAAACTCTAGGGTGAATTCTGGTAACCATGGGTTAGAGTGTTCTGTTCAAGGGAATTTGGTGGATTTAAGTTAAGTGTCCATTTTTTGAATTTTGGTTTTGTGAAAGAAGAGCAAAAAAGAAAGGAAAGGTCTTTGAAGAACATGCAAAAAGTTTAGGTTGCATAGGACTGGCCAGATGGTTCTTAAGTTACAAGTTTTTAGTTGCGAGATGTCCAGGAAAGTAATAGGCTTCTAGATTGGGCTATGCATGCTTGAGGATAACATTTACAATGGATTTGAGTCGACTGAGGCATAGGCAGTAAAGTAAACATGGATATGAACTTGTGGAATTTGTAGCTTAGGGCAATTTAATATGCTCAGTGTAGAGTAGGGGAGTTGTTTTATGGTTGAAACTTGGAACTCAGCCTGGAAGAATTTGGTAGATTATAGAATAGTAGAGTTCAACTCAGTGGTTCAGTGATAAATGACAAAGAAAGAGGATATGTATCATGGTGCCAAGTAGTGATCAGTCTGTTATATCTCCGGCAGAGAATAGCCATTATGTAGCATCTATTTTGCAGAGACACGGATATGACAACACGGTAAGGACACAGTACCAATTTTGGTTTTTTTTTTTCAAGGGTTGGTCCTTGTTGAATTCTACTTGTTTTCTATTTATTAGGACACAGAAGACAGAAATATGTGCCGCCTCCATGTCTGTATCATTTCCTGTTGTACTCGTGTTGGTGCAACATAGCTTCTTAGGGATCACATGATATCCTTGCAGGTGTGAGATATAGAATGCTTGAATACTCTAAAATTGGACACGACACGGAATTCTAAATACATTAGAACACTAAAATCATTGTCGCATTAGTGTTTTGGAATCCCCATGTTCTTCATGCCTTCTATGTTTGCCCGTAAATGGTCATGGATACAAACACGATACTGGTACGGGATACATACAATTTTCCAAATAAGTACAAAGGCAGTTGCTTACGTGGACATGGATACGAACACGATACGGACATCGTTTTGCTGTATCTGTGCTGCTGTGCAACATTGCTTGCCTTCCATAAGGCAAGTACATGTGTTTACTCTTTGTGAACTGTAGTACATACTCAGAATATTTTATAAACATACGTCTTATTAACATGTGGTACCTCACTTTCTTATATGTTAGGCGTTTGACTGTAGGAATTTCCTATAGTTTGTATTTGTGGCCGAGTCGTCCTATACTTCAGAAAGGATTTTAGAATTTATGTCACCAATATGGATTATCATAGTTTGTATGAAGTATGAACGTATATGGACAAACACTGTTCTTATATTAGTGCATGACATATAAGTCTTCATTAATATATTTATTAAGAAAAGGAATGAGGCATCCAATCCGCAGCCATCAAACCTCTATGTTGGTATCAAATATTTAGGGATATCAATGGGTCTAGTAGGATCAAATTCATGTGAACCTGAAACCAAACCGAATAGGATTCGGGTTTCATATTATGTACCGGTATCTGACAGAAAATTTATTGGGGTTCCGTTTTTGACATCCAAATCTGGACTTTTATTGAAAATAATGTCCAGTTAAGGCACTCTTTGGATCTAGCCAACTAGTATTTAGGCGGTGAGATTGTGAGGTGTCCGCAGGCAACCGCCTTGAACCTCCTCGGAGCGTCTCAACATGCCTTGGGCCGCCTTGACCCGCATTTACTTAAATGTAACATGCCCTAAGCCATTTTTTAATTTATAATATATTATAGAGTTGAGACGAACAATATTCTTTCCTTTTCTGGTCTTTTTTCTTATGTGTCTGTCCCAACCGACTATTTTCCATCTCTATTTTCAACTCCAACGGAAATTGCCACCAACCAATATGCAAATCTCTCTCTCGTACCCCTTTCCTCACAAACTATTTTTGTTTACTTTTCTCCTATTCCAAGATCCAAGGATCTCGACCTTGATCTCTCCGATAAGCATGTCTCTTTTTTGTTTTTTGTTTTGACGAATTTTTGTTCTCTAGTAGGATATTTCTATCCTCAGCTCACATGCAGTTTAGGAAGCACATACATTCGAAAAACATGCGTGTTGTGTCTGTGTCGTGTTTGACCAGTATCGGTCATGCCACAACCACTCCAAAATATACCAGAACACCATATTAGGTATTGAATCTGTTTCATCGTGTTTGAAACATTCCACGTCATAGTCTTGTCGTGGTTCTTTCTTCCCTAATTAGAGACTTAAATATTTTCTTTGTATATATATAAAGAAATATTTTCTTTATATATAATTAGAGCCTTAAATATTTTCTTTATATATATATATATATATATATATATATATATATATATATATATATATATATTAATGTGGCTTCAAAACGGCTCAAAAGTGAGCCGTCTAAGCCGTATGAATATCATCAACCATTTAAATAAATTAAAATAATAATAATAGTAACTAATTAACTACCTAAATACTTCACTAATTATTTTAAAAAATATAACTATCTCATATGATTTATTTATAACTAAATAGTCTAACTCAAGTGGTTAAGGTAGAAGGTAGTTTTCTTGGTTACTTGAGTTCAAATCCTAAGTTTGATAAAAATTTTATAATAAATTGATATTTAATTATTTTAACATTTATTCGCACGTGCACATTACTAGTGTGTGTGTGTGTGTGTATGTGTATATATATATATATATATATATATATATATATATAGAGAGAGAGAGAGAGAGAGAGAGATAGAGAGAGAGAGATGCTACAACTTGGGGTAACATAAGTTTTAGTAACTACATTTTTATCTTAACCTACCCGTTGAATGCACACCCCAAAATTTTAGTCTTGAGGCCCCCACCTTGCCGTCTTGAGGCCCTGCCTAGGCCTTTCATGGCCTTTCTGCCTCACTGCCTCACGAAACCTTAATAAACTTGTATTAATTTAGAAATTTGAGGGACTCATAACTCAAGTTTTAGTAAAATTTGAGACTTTCTAAAGTCTAAACAAACAAGTAGATTTAGGCTAATTATATGGGCACAACCAAAAGTGATCGGGGCTATCCCATTGTGGCAGTCCTAGGACTGCACACTTTTCTGACAGTCCAGTCTACAGACTGGACTGCCAGAAAAGTGGATAGTCCTTGTTAGATCCTGGCAGTCCTTGTTAGAAACTGGGCAGTCCAGTCTATAGACTGGACTGCCAGAAAAATTGAAAAAATGGGCTAGTCCCGATCACTTTTGGCTGTGCCCATATAATTAGCCTAGATTTAGGGCTCATGTAAAAATATGGTAGACTAAGTGACTTATAAGCCCAAAAAAAGTTGTAGTGTTTTTGTTTCCAGTTTGAGCTTTGGCGAAAGCTGAAAGGAATGAACAAGGGCTGCAAACATGGAAAACTCAAGTGGGCAGGTTAAGGGCCCGTTTGGTTGCCCTTTTAAACTAAGTTTTCTGAGTTTAAACTCCAAAGTGGAGCAAAACTGTGTTTGGACAAGACATTTGAGAAAGTAGTTTGCCAAATTGTTTTGAGAGAGCAGCTGTTTAAACTCAGCTTTTACAAAGTAGGTAAAAGTTATTTTCTGAAAAATCTTTTGGCCACAGCAGCTGGGTCCCACCCCCACACCCCCTCTCCCCAACTCTCTCTTTCTTTCTCTCCAAAGAACCCATCCGACCCTTCTTTCTCTTTCGGTCCTCTCTGCTCCTCCACAGCGTCCCCGTCAGTTGGAGGCGGTACGGCGGAGCTGCGAAAGGTGGTGGTGTTGTCGAAGACCGCGATGGGCATGGAGGAGATCCTCCTCGAGCTCGAGGAGGGGGGGGGGTGGTCGGGGGGGACGCGGTGTATGCGGTTGACGCGGTTGGGGGGGGGTGGACACGGTGGTGGTGGACGCGGGGGGGGGGGGGGGGGGGAGTGGACGCGTCGACCAACTCCGGAGAGTCGGTCGACTCCGGGTTGGAGATTGAGCTGTGGAGATCGACTCTAATGGCGGTTCTCCACGCGGTGGGGGGAGGGGGGGTGGGGACGCGTCGTTCAACTCCGGGGAGCCGGTCGACTCCGGGGTGGAGAGCGGTGGAGGTCAACTCTCATAGCGGTTCTCCACGTGGTGTGGTTGGGGGGGGGTGGGGATGGGGACGCGTCCTCTTGGAGGTGGAGGTCGACTCCACCTCGCCATGGCGGTTCTCCACGAGCCACTTCGACCAACTCCAGCGGGGTGGAGAGCGGTGATGAAAGGACTCGAAAAAATTGGACATAAAATTTATGGACACAGCAAGATAGGTGTCAGAGAATTGGACACAAAAATTGGACACAAAATTATGAACACAATATATTTATAATTATTTATATAATTTGGAAATTTTTTTACCAAACATAATTATTTATTTTTTTAAAAATTATTTTTCAGATGAAAGTTAACCAAACGCAAACTCGAAGCTTTTATATTTAGAAAAGTACTTTATAACGTACTTTCAGAAAATTGTTTTCAGTAAAAAATTTCAAAAAGTATATACTTTCAGAAAATTGTTTTCAGTAAAAAATTTCAAAAAGTATATACTTTCAGAAAAATGTTTTCAGTAAAAAATTTCAAAAAGTATATCCAAACGGACGCTAAATTTTTGTTGTTGATGCTTCTCCTATTTCACATGAGCTGGGGGGGGGGGGGGGGGGGGGGGGCTCGCGACCTGGGAGTGACACTTGGCGACGTATTGGCGATTGTCTCTAGTTGGTAATACGCCGTTGTCTCCGTTTTTTATTGTACGCCACAATGTAGTTGCCGATACGTCGCTATCAGTGATGTTGGACCTTAGAGTCGCTAAATACGTCGCTAATGCCGCTTGTTTCTGTAGTGTATTCTTTTGACACTTCTTACTATCCATCGATCAAGTGCCTTACATGCTTTCTTGCATAATGTTCTCTTTCTTCTCATTGCACTTGCTTAACATCCTTGCCACATGTTGAACACAACTTTAATCTAAAGTCATGAATAAAAATCATGTTCACCGATTGGTAATTGGTTTCTGAGGTATTTTTGACATTTATCTTGAAATAGGAAAGTGGAACAGGTAGCTGCAGAGGTTGATTTTCTGAAAGGAAGCCTGGACAGACTTTCATTGCGCCAACAAAAGCGGATGCAGGAAGCCAAAGAGAGGGCAGAGTTAATTGAAAGAGTGGTATGAAGCCTATCATGTGTTTGATTTAGGATCAATTGCCCTTTGCCTGCACTGACTGTTGATTATCCTCTACTGTCACTAATGCAGAATGGGGAGTCATCACACATCCTGAGAATTTTCGATGATGAAGCTAAAGCTATGCAGTCGGCCCGCAATTCACATATGGTGCTTGAAGAAGCCTATTCTACTGGTGTAGCTATCCTTTCCAAATATGCCGAGCAGAGAGATCGTCTTAAGGTAAGCATGCATGTCCTAAATATCTCAGTTAGTAACATCACATTGTAATGTTTGTTTGTCAGTAAGTATTGCAGGCTAATATAAACTGATTAGTATCACATGCTAACATAAATTGAAAACGGAGTTGCAGAATATCAATTTAGTTTATATTGGACGTCAACCAGCCTATGGTTTAAAACTCAACAAAATTTGAATGTTGTTCTCATTCATTAAACATGTAAACCTTTGCAACTTTTCTAGGATGACAAGTCTCTTTTGTTTTTCTAAACTGGCTATTTGTTCTTATGATTTTATTTTTAAACCTTCGTCTATCATTCTTATTTATTCTTTAGTGAGGGATTAGAGATTTGAACTAAATTGCCAGAGCCAAACAAACATATGGACAAACTACCAACCTTTTAACCTCAAGTAGGCTATGTGAAATCTCATGGAAATAGTTTGGAGATGCTTCTGTGATAACTTTTACCCTTGAGTTGTTAGAACTTGTTAAATTTAGGATGCAGAATTAATCTTGCAATAATTTAATCTACCTTATGTAAGCTTTCCTTAATGCATGTTTATTTGTCTGACCACAGAATGCCCAAAGGAAAGCTCTGGACATCCTGAACACGGTTGGGCTGTCCAACCATGTTCTAAAGCTTGTCGAGAGGCGGCATCGAGTTGACAAGTGGATTGCATACAGCGGTATGATAGCTACAGTGGTGGTGGTGTATTTGTTTTGGAGGTGGACCCATTGATATTCTTATGAAGTCACATTTAGGGATGTAGAGAGAGAGAGAGAGAGAGAGAGAGAGAGAGAGAGAGAGAGAGAGAGAGAGGATGTTCAATTTTTTATATCTTAGTATAGCCTTTTGTGATGTACTGGCATCCACCATTGTGGCATTTTCCATTTGAATCAAAGTTTCGGAAGCAATCCTTTTTTGATGATCCAGATTGAAGGGATAAGTCTACGACATAGATAGTACTTTAAATATGTAACTCATAAATTTGGAAGGTGTTTCTGAATTAATCATGTATTGTAGTCTGTTCTTTAGTTTGGAAGGCATTTTCCATCTGATTTATTCGTTCATTGTAAGCATAATTACTCCATTGAGCTGAATGTTCAGCAAGTGGTCAGCATCAGCTAAATGCTGACACCAAGTCATCTAGAAAAAGCTGCAGCATATTGGGAAGACTTAAAACACCACCATCTATATGTTCACTCAATTGGCAACCCTCTGAAGTTTACAAATCTAATCTGGTGTTAGATGTAGAAATTTATGGGAACAGAAAACACAAGTTCCATTTTTGTGTTAATGATTTGGATTACTTCACTTGTTTTAAAAGTTTTTGTGTTAACTATTTGGTTTACTTCACTGTAATTCCATCAGCCTAGGAAAGTTGGACCAAAGGTATTCAAGTAGTTACATTACATTTGTGACATAGGTAGGTAGTACAACCAGCATTTTCAAATATAGTTAAACTTCTAATAAATTAATAGCCTTGGAATCAAGAAAATTCTATTAATTTAACAAATGGTACATAATTGATAAATTAATAATTTATCGATAAATTATTAATTTATTAATTTGTCAAGGTATTTTCTTATTTTTTAAATATAACACATTGCATTTAGTTTCTCGGTTTTGCGAACTAATAATTTGATGTATTTGTTTAACCAAGTAAAATTCATAAATATAATCTCTCTTTTTTTCAAAAATAAATTGTACATTGTTCAATGTACTACATTATTACATTTTATGAACATTTAACCAAGCAAAAAATCTACATGGTTTCTCATATTACGAAATAACGAATCTATGTATTTATAGAATTATTAATTTATATATTACGTGGGATCTATATAAATTTTTATAATATATTATTTTATAAATTTAGAGAATTTTTAATTTAGCACATTATTTCAAAGTCGTAATCGACTAAAAGTATTGCTTAACTGAGGTTATTAATTAATTTTTGTAGAAACGTATCATCAGACGATTTGGCAAAATTCATGTATTTATTTATTTTAAAAAAAAATTAGCGACCATTGGCTAATATTCGGGTTCATAACGGCTATAATTAAGTTGCACTAGCTATAAATTGAAGGGAGCTTCTCCTACAAATTTCTATTCCTCTCCTATGGTCTCTTATATTCTTCTATTTTCTACATAATTCTCTTACAATATCTCCATTCATAAGCTTTACATTCAGATCTACATTCATAAGCTCTCTACCGTCTAGTTTTCTATAATATTTTTGCAGAAGATCTCTATTCAGAAGCTCTACAATCTCTATTCGTCATTGATCAAAGTCTTAAGAATATTATGCTCGCACGAAGGTATACTGAATGGGCTATCTTACGAAGGAAGTTTAACCTAACTTCTTTTAACTTATCAGAAATATTATGTTAGATAATATACATAATCTTATTATCGAACGTTTTTCTATCCAATATGAATTTATTTTAACATTTTTTCTCTATTTGTTTATTATTAGATAGTGAAGAAGCATATAATTTTGTTCTTTTATGTTAATTTACAATCACCATATACAAATATTTATGTTGCTTACCATATACAAATATTTATGTTGCTCTACCATTACCAAGAATTGATAAATATAAGTAGTCAACGTGCTTCTAATAAACAAACTGTTAATATGACTCCTAGTTCTTCTTACCAAGTTGTTCCATTTACTGAAGAAGAACGTATGCAAATGAAGGTGATATGATAAAAATAGTGATAATTTAATTGAAAAATTAGATGATAAGTTAGATGATAATGTCAATAATATTAGTACTCCTGAATTATTTGTCAAAAATTTATTTAAAAGTCGTTCTAAATTTAGAAGTTTTATAAGTGATATAGCAATTGAACTTTGAACAATGTCTGGGAATGGTATATAAATGTGATGAACCAATTTGTAATTTGAGAGCATACGCTAAAGCCATTGGTGAAGGCATAACATCTATTATTTATACATTAGAAAGTCGACATTATTGTTTCGGCGAAGTTATAACAGGATACCATCGATCAGCTACTACTGCATGGGTGAAAAATAAGATAATGGATAAAGTTGTAAAGGATATATATAGAGAATATTGAATATATTATAAATCTTGGAAAGTCCAGAAAATGTTTTAGCTAAATAAATGGTAGTTATATTGACGCATATAGTAGTCTTGAAGAATATGCTTTTACAATTATCGGGACAAATATCAGTAGAAAATATTTTTTAAACACTACATAAAGTAATAACTTTCAAAGAATATTTATTTGTTTCAATGCATGCATTAGTGGTTTTTTTAAGGGGTTATTACCTGTGACTAATATTGATGCTACTTTTCTTACATTTAGATATCAAGGTAACTTATTATTGCTTGTGCTCACGACCCAACTGCCAATTATATATACACTTGCTTATGATGTTGTTGAAACTGAAATTATTGATTCATGTACATGATTTTTAAACAATATTAGACTATTTTTGAAAGCTTTTTTAATGAATGAAGTATGGTTTCACTTAATATCAAATGAAAAAGAATTAATAAATGGTATGGGAGACATTTCCAAAATTGTCATATTTTTGTATTCAATATTTTAAACAAAATTTGAGAACTCAAGTAACCAGAGTAAGACAACATCAAATGTGGTTAGATAAGTTTGCAAGATCTTACAATGACACGGATGCAAAGTTTTTGTTTGAAAAAATTAAAGCTGAAAACATGAGTGTTTTTAAGTGGCTTGCTGGAGTAGGTCATGAAAAACATGTTTTTGTAGGCTCTTACAGTTGCATTGGCTCTACCACAGCTTAAACATGGTTGGTCCTCAAGAAGTATTTGTCCCATCTAGAATTGTCGCATAACATGATCAGCGGGATGAAACATGATGTATCCAGGGTATATGATGTAATACCTATGCATACTAAAATTTAGGATGTTAGTTGTATCTC